>DWNM01000021.1:0-19238 GCA_018250375.1 Narcosius parisi helen
AAAATTTTAGATTAAACAATTACATAAACATATTGAGTTCAATATGAAATGCTATCATTAAAAAGTTTGAATCCTTTAAATAATAATCAGGTTTTTGTCGAAATTATTTTATATAGTCCGATACCTACTATATAACAGTAACAGATTTTGATAGTAGACCTGTTCCGTCGCATTTAGTATTTAAGTAGGTTAGGATTCCTTTTGAACCGGCACACATTATTCTACATAACGTGCATGCATAGCAAGTTGCCTGATTTGCTGATTGAAGAATATGCCAAATATTTTACTGTTACTACTTAATTGATTCCTTTTTCCGCTCTTGAAATGATTGGAATTCTAATCCGGTAGGTACTTATGTATTTAAAGCAAATTTAATTATTCAACCAAATCAATGTTAATTTATACACTTTGTTTTAATTATGGACAATACTCGTAATATGTACAATACTGATAACAATGTTATATATAATAATAAAAAGAGTATTCGTATGTTCCTCTATTACCTCATTTGTTTTTATGTCGTAGTAAACAGAAAAGTCTGCGACATCCATGGCATCGTCGTATTTACTAAGACCCATCCGGTATTTCTTCACTGATTTCGAAGCTTCTATAAGTAGAGATTTAAAGAAATAACGTATTATATCTATATTTTATGCCTTAAATTATTCTATTCATATATAAACAAGGTGAAATAATTTGATCGGAAGATTTAGAAAGCGTTAGTACATATTTACTATTTATGACTACGGAACTGACCATAATTATTACTGTTATAAACTCATCGCTTTACAAAGTGTTTGCTAGTTTTTTTTCTACTGCATAACATAGTAATATAACAATAATATGATAGTGTATATATATATATTTTACTTGAACGAACTTGTAGGATGTAACTGTAACTTACCTGTAGATAGAGTCGCGATGCACATGATCCAAAATAAAAATAATAACAGCGTATTCATTTTCATTTTTCCAAAACGATTGATTACTACCTTAAAACGATTGTTATTGTCTCAAGGGACACTATTCAAATGGCTACACATCAGTTACAAACAGACAAACACATGAAGGATTGATTTGTATTTGTATGCAAGATGTGCCGTGCGTGAGCGCAACTGGCTTGCGGGACTTTCTAGAGAGAAACTCCTGCGCATCGCAACGGGCGCATCACCACTGGCCATTAAATATCCATTTTAGTGGTTGAATTGACTTACTTAAAAAATCTTATTTAGGTAAGAGATAACTAATATCCTGTCCTGTATTATTCGCAGTATAAGAACTTTTGGAACCAAATTTATCTTTATAGATAATGTCACTGTTAAAAAAATGATATTTATTGTTCACAGTACGGACTCGGCGATTTGGAAAGTGTAATAACTATTTATAATGTGCGATCTTGAAAGCATTAATGTCCATTATTTGTATGTTGTATATAAAACAGTATAATATTCGATTTCTGTCCACTGACTGGCATAATCAGTAGTTGGATAATATAAAAACAAAGACTCGATTGCTTAAAAATATAGCCTACATACATATGTCACATCCACAAATTGGACAAATTCACCGACCTCATACGTTAAAAATGTTAAAATCCGTTAAGCTATTTGGACTGCAGAGCGTGCCAAAGAATGTGACATACATAAATACATACATACAATCGAAAATCATTACCATCCGCAGTCGGGTAAAAATAAAGCTAAATTATAAATATTATTTTTAGTTTAATATCATTATTTTCGTTGTAGCTGGTATTTCAAGGGACGTAATATACAATCATGGCATTGCAATTAAGTACGCGTGTAGCTAAAAAATAAATTAAAAGTATAACAATAAAAATAATAAAAACTGTATGTATTTAATGTAATTTTATTATATTTACAAATAAATTATTGAAATGACTAATTTAACTAATATGGCAATTGTAAAAATAATTAATAAATACACATCAATATTAAAAAGATTTGATCGAAGGACACCTCCGTCATAGTTTTATCATTTAAACAATTACTTAGTGGTGGGATTTAGAGCATTATGCAAATAATTTATTCGTCTAAATCGAATATCTCCAGCAAGGACCGAACGACGTTATTCTCGTCGTATTCTTCAATATCGTCATCTCCAGCATCAATTACTGCGTCAACTCCACCAAGAGGATTGGGTACTGGAAGACCACCGCCTTC
Organism: Narcosius parisi helen; assembly: GCA_018250375.1. Taxonomy (NCBI): domain Eukaryota; kingdom Metazoa; phylum Arthropoda; class Insecta; order Lepidoptera; family Hesperiidae; genus Narcosius; species Narcosius parisi. The sequence goes on from DWNM01000021.1 coordinate 2,184, forward strand.
GTCAGGTTTCACCATTGCTATACCGTTTGCTCCCATTCTGTAAGAAATTTTAACATTGATAATACGCAAAAGTCTAAACAGTATCTACACTTATTTAGGATTAAACTTAAAAAATAATGCGAAAATTTAAAAATTCCGATTTAATCTATACGTGAAGAAATAACTTTCGGTCCTACATGTTTACAAATATTACGCGCATGGAGAATGGTGTGAGATTTAGCATAATTAAAGTCTATAGAAGAGAAAGTGTGCAGGGATATTTTTTATTTATAAATGAAATTATGGTCAAATTAAAAATATCGTAAAAAACGGTCTTTGTTAACTTTTAAAAGATATTTAAAAATCTTTACCTTAGACAGTCGAAAGCGAAGTTGAAGAGCTGCAGAGATCCCCAATTTCCCGTCATCGCCAGGCAAAAGTGAAAGTTTCTTCCAGGGAAAAAAATATTGTAAAATTTTGCACACACTTTTAAATTTGATATTCTCGGGGGACTTATGCAAATTGGCCTAGGATTTTTACCTGAAGAAAATGACATTGGCAAATAAATTAAAAGTTTTAGTTTCCTATAATTATTATAAAATTGTATTACCTGTCATAGAGTTTTCATACAGAACTCTGTCATTCAAAGACATGGCAACATCAAAAGCAAAATCCCCTGGATGATATGTAACTTTCATGCAAGCTTTCTGTTTTAACAAATCCATAATGTAACCAGTGCAGCATTTACAGACGCCAAGAGAACATGTGCATCGTCTGGAGGACGTATCATCCTCGGATCCTTCTTGATTCTGCCTTGCAATGTATGAAATACTTAGATTACGCTCCAGGTTTAGACGATTCAGTAACAGCAGTGCACTGTCTGGTACTTCGAGATTTTCAATCATTTGCGTACTCGTGTTATTTACATATTGTGATGTCACTAAAACAAAAGATATACCGTTAAAATATACAACATTATACTATATGAATCAAGAAACGTAAATCTGCTTACCGATTTCTTTTCCCCGAACCTCGATGATAAATAAAGTCACTATTATAAATTTTCCTAAAAATTGGTTCATTATTATTATTTTTAAAAAGTTGCGAAGCTGCGTGTGCGCCGATCGTGTGAGCAATACAGACGTGGACGTGGCTGTTCGCTTTACAATATTCGAGTCGGTTCAAAGATGGAAGCGAAATCTCATAATCGTGTCTTAGTAACTTTCACACACGATTCAAGTTTAATCAACGTATAATCTACAACCATTGACTGTTCCACTTATGTTTACCTTGTTATGCTAAATTTATTTTTATACGTTTACATGTCAACAGTACATGTATAATAATGCCATGCCATAACACCGCACACTTCATTTATACAAAAGCTTAAGTATTTGAGTATAAGTAATTGTTTGCAAATTTCCTTATATGATTCGTGTAATTAACCTAGTTTCTTACATCCGTAATCGAAATATAATATTATGTTTTACGTTTTTTAAAAAAAGGGTTATTTATTTAACAGGCATATTTTTGATAGCTACTCAACTGTTTATATTAATTTTCATTCGTTATTGGAAAACCAAGTTACTTCAAATGGAAATAGGCTAAGTTTTAGTCTTAAAAAACGTCAGTAATATTTGGGTTAATTTTGGGCTTCAGTAATAATTATAAGGGAGTTTTGGGCATCCATGTAATAAATAGTTATTAGTAGGAGACTAGATTTAATTAAAGATATCAACTTTTGGTAAATAAATATATTAATTACTTATTTAGTATAATTTGGTACAATAACTTTAATTGATTGACTTGTACAATATCTAATTCATGTTACGTCCGTCGAATAGATCACCAACTGCATCTCCTAAAGCATCTAAGGGCCCTTCATCATTAGCTGCCCCGCCGAATAGTCCACCAGGTCGTCCGAAAAGACCCTCGCCATTGCCTGCCCCAAGAATACTGCCAGCATTCTCCAAAAAACCTCCTCCTTCGTTATTGTTTCCATTTCCAAAAAGATTGACAGTGGACGGACCTGACGATATAGGCTTAGGTTTTAGTCCAGTTTGGACACCGGAGCTGCCAAGACTGGAAATTTTAAACGAATGTTATATTTAAGTGCCAATATAATATCTTTATTCAAAATGATTTTGCCACATTAGCGCTAGAAATGTTTTAATATGCTCAACTCTTACCCAAAGCATCTAAACGATGCTGAGTAAATGGGAAAACCAGCTATATCCGCATCGATATCTAAACAAGCAAATGCGTTCCCATTTCGAATACGGATATTTGAGAGCTCTGCGCAAACTCTGACAAATGGAGCTCTTCTAGGGTTGAAACAAATCGGTGGAGGATCACTGGCTGAAAATGAAATCCTTGTTATTTTTATTTTAAAACGTAATTTAAAGAAAATGTATTAACTGGTTACCTGAAACCCTTCGTCTCACCACTGTGTTGTTATTAACACTTAGTCGGACATCAAAAACGAAGTCTTCTGGCACAAAAGAAATATTTCCACAAGCATTCATTCTGAAACGATCTAATATAGCTCCAGTACAACATCCACATTGTCCTCTTATGCAAGCGCAGGGAAATCGAAATACTTGACCATTTACTTCTTGAACTGGTTCTTCAGTTATATCTTGTAATATGGGCCCCGGTGTTGCGGTAGGTGGAATAGTGCTCGATAAAATAGGTTCTTGAATAACATTTTGAACTACTTGATCATTTGTAACGTTTGTGTTAGTAACATCATTAACTGGAGCTATTTCACTGTCTATTTCCTCTTCTACTTCATTATCCTCTTCTTCTGGTACGTGAACAGGCACAGTGATAGTAATAGGAGATCTAAGTACAGGAGTGGGATCGAGAGCTTGGTTCCAAATAACTTGGGGAACCTTAATATTTATAACTTTGTAAGCTCTGTCTTTTGTTCCGACTATTTCATCTAAAAGATAAACATTAAAATTCAATTGTTATGTAATCATACAATTAACTAATTCGTAAATAATGTAGTATTTGAAAATCAATTATTAAATTACTTACTGTGTCTAGCGTCACTAAAAATAATCAGGCATATCGTGACAAGTGAGAAAGACAACTTTAAGGATAACATTGCAGAAACTTCACGCTATAATAAACATGACAACAGTGAGGCCTGACTCTCGAGTTTAAATGGTTGGTGGAGCATTTCTACTCCAACTATTTAACTGCTTGTTACTGGACACAGTTCCGATACTCATTTAGCTGCACGGTCAATGAACATTACAAACAAGTTTTAAATTTTAATGCATTGACGAGAGAAAGTAGTGACTTTAAATGACATTGAGAACGTGAATTGAATACGTTTTAGGATGTTTATTGAGTGGATTAGAGGATGGAAAGTGTATTGTATAACAATTTCGTAGTGAATCATACTTTCATGTCATTTACAGGTAAGGTACAAACAAAGTAATAATGTACTTATTTAGTATTGATTTTATTTTCCCCTCCAAAGTACACTTACTAATATTTCAATAAAATAGCATGCATTGATATTTTATGAAATGTTATATAATACTCCTTAATAATGTATATTCAACTATTTTTAATTTTAATTTGTTTTTGTAAGTTCATATTATAATAAAATAATAGTGGTTTGATAAATAATATGTAGGTATAAACTGGTGGAGATCTCTTACTGTTTTAACTTATAAAAAGGGTTGCGACCACCCATGATAATTCTTATCAATATAAAAGTTATATATAGGAATATCTTTCAATGAGTAATAGAGATAGTTATGTTCATTGCGTTTTTTCAAATTGAAACTAAAATGATACATATTTCTTCTGTTTAAAAACTGATAATAAATAAGTAAAAATATAGGAAAAAAATACGAATGTGTATTATTTAAAGTCATTTAATAATTTAAGGAAATAAATAAATAATTTATATAATTTACTATTTACAAGTATATAAAGTATCAGTTGATAGGAAAGTAAATAATAATAGTCTAATTATTACAATATCCTATGATTTTTTTGTCATACATTGGACCAAATTCCTCGCATCATTTTATTTTGTCTTCTTCGCATACCAATGGTATCGCTTAAGGTTTCTAATCCAAGAACATCATCATATTCATCTTCGTGCTCGTTATTGTTTCCATTTATTTGAGGCTTATGATGTTTATTATTTTTATTTAGCCTCTTATTTCTTCCAAATATTCCAAGTTCATGGCCAACACTTTCTCCTATTTTCGTTAGATCTAAAACATCTAAATCATGAAGATTAAAATTTTCACCCCTATGCTTCTTTTTAGGCAATGTCAGCCCTTCATAATAATTATTTGAAACAATATGCGTATCAAATCCATGTCCTCTGCTTTCATCGGTACCCATTGTTTCTTGATCAGCAGCATGTTCTTCAGATTGCGAATCCAGTGTTTGCACAATTTGTACCATGTCGTCGCTAACTACAGTTTCTGAAGCTTCGCTAATGGGGACAGTGGTTGAAATTTTAGGAGTGATTGTTTCAATTTTTTCATATGATACTGAATTTTGATTTGTATTTTTCATGTCTGTATCTTTATTGACAGTCGGTGCTATAGGTGTTACAGGCATAACAGATAATTGATCAGTGATGTGCGCTAGTGATAATTCTAATCCAGGATCTTCAAAGGTAGTGACGCTTTTCGGAGTAGTTTCAACTGAAGCAGGTTGTTCGTCAATATCAGGTACTGGTTCAATTAAAGGTAATCTCACCGCTGACCCAAATGGATAATTATCAGGAACTTTGGTCTCTAAACTTTCAGTACTGGTAGCTGTAGTACTAATTGTAGTACTTTCAGGTACCGAAGCAGTTGTAGGGCGCCTATTGGGATTTAACGGTCTTCTAATCGGTCTACGTGTCGATGGCCGGCGACTAATGGGGCGAACTACTCTTACTGTCGTAGTTCTTGTCCTTGGTGTCGTCGTTCTAATAGGTCTTCTAGTAGGGCGACGAGAGGGCCGAGGACGTCTTGTTGTCGTTGTTGTCGTAGATGCAGGAGCTTGTTTCTTTTTATTTTTATTCGACTTCTTATCTCCCGTAGAACCGAATAGATCTCCGAGTAAATCATCTCCTAAAAGACTGAATCCTGTGTAGTCTGCGCTATCTACATCATTGACAGCGTCGAGGCCAGCTGTAATTAAACATTTAAAATTATAACTATTTCTATCTATAGAAAATAAAAATAAAATTTTTCACATAAATATTACTACTAATGCTAAAGATTAGTAATGCTTGTATATTTTATATGTAAAACAATAAAGATTCAAATGTCTAATGTACCATCATCGTCGTCGTCGTCATCATCTTCATCATCGTCATCATCATCAGCCTCCTCTCCTCCAAGTCCGAAGTCATCTTCATCGTCATCGTCATCATCATCATCATCGTCATCTTCCTCGACCTTTTCGTCTTGCGGCACCAATGGCAGTGGGTCGGCCGGCTCTGATGTAACTCCTCTTGGACCAAACTTAAAGCAGGATACCCTCACTGCTGCTTCAACAGTACTTTTAGATTGAAGCTCTAAGCCGAGACACGCCCTGAACTCTTCCCCTGTTCTCGCAATATTGTAAACTCGTCCACAGAATTTTGATATACCCCCTGGTAGCGGCATACAAACTGGACTGGGCTTGCGACCTGCATAACAGATTATATGTCATGTAAGTTTTTATTCTAAATAAAAACAAATATATACAAATAATATAATTATGATATTTAAAATAAGATTAGAAAGTTGCAAAGATATACATAGATACTCACTAGAAAGTGTCCGATTAGTTATAACTTTGCGTCCGAAACTAAGTGATACGGACATTTTGTCACCATTTATATACCTCAGTGAGGCACAACCTGAAAATAATAATACATAAATACATACAATTTTATTTTTGAAAGATAAAACAAAATTCGATAAAAAAAGTGTAAAAAAACATCTTTGGAGGTGCTGGGATTTGAACCCAGGACTTTCAGCATGCGAAGCAGACACTCTACCACTGAGTTACACCCCCTGTTGAAGTAGCCGTCCAATATTTTCTATACACGCTGGCAAACCACATCTTACGCCATACATGCTCTGATGATATTACCATTCACCTCACCCCTATATTTGGGTTGCCAACAAAGATCCATTACATTGATATATTTTTATTATGATAGGTGTTTTAGTAATGTAATAAAAGTGAATAAAGAATTTAGGATTATTTCCAGAAATTTGACCACACAACTGGGAAAATATTATTGACGAATAATTATTCAATTTGTGACATATACCTTAAAAAGGTACCTAGAAATTATCTATTTTACTGAAGTAATTATTTATTACGCATAGATTTAAGTTACCTGGGCCGTTCAAATTTACGACTGGTACAGCAAAGTCTCTGCAGCAATTGCAGAAAGCCTCAGAGCACTTGCAGTATTTGTTGATCGTGTTGTCCTCTATCTTGGTATCATCATTTCGATGTTGAATTTCTTTCTTATTATTCCTCTGTTTTCCGGCTAAAATTAAAATTTCAATTAAGAGGTAATTGTACTCTGGTGGTTCGTACTGGCATTTTTACATAGTAATCTAAGTCTTCAGGTAAAACAAGGGATTTGTTTACAACTCCAAGAATCCATAATATTTGGATTTGTGCATACCAACTATTTGACGGTTGGTGATTATGCGCCGCAGTGGCCAGTTATCTCATGTAAAAAACAACAGGTAGTCGGTATCTCAAATAGCCCGAATCGCCAGTGCGCTTACACGATCGTGTTATAAACTGTCACGCCAACGCAATGAAAAACTTGATATAAATGACATTTTTAATAAGCGATATCGAGTCTGACACGATATCGTTCTATAAAAATGTAATAGCAACAATGTAACGCATACTTACCGACTGTTTTTGAGGCAGCAAACGCCAGTAGCACAAATATTAGCAGAAGCTCAAAAACCAGGGAGAGCTTCATCTTGAAGACTTACTCCCTGCCTGAAAAACAAATTGCATTTTTGATAATTACGTAAAAAAATATGTCGTGGAATATATTAAACATCACAACAATCGTAAGTATTTTTTTTAAAACATTGGATTTATTTAAATCTTTCGTATAGATGTAATCGTATTAAAAAAAATAAGAAATATAACCTACAGACTAATTATCTCAATAATGTTTATGGACATGTTTCAGTGCTAAAACAATTTATGTGTAATGTTTTAAAACATATAATAAAAAGTTGAGAAGATATATATTTAAACACATCTCATATGTAGAATTATGCGTTGAAGTCTTTTCATTAAGTAACTCGAAAATTAAGCGCTTAAGTTTAAACGCCTAAGTTTTTGTTGTCGGTATCACTTTCGGTTCTAACTTGATATTGCACTGAAATAGTTAATGGACATATAAATATAATAAATATCCATTTAAATATTGTACGTAACGTAAATATAATAGGACGTACCTTCTATATAAACTTCTATGTTGTGCTGATATGCTATCACAAACAACAGGTAAACAATCGTACCTGAAGTCACACCTCCCCGAGTGTTCACGACCAATTAAATTATAATCATTAGAAATCACACGGACTAGCCCTAAAACGCAGACGATACGGACGTAACAGCGACACTGATTTCATATAGCCACTTCAACCCGCACCCAGAGAAATGTGAAATGACGTACAATAGTCGACGAGAAAGGAAAACTGCTTTGGCTGTCTCTGTCGTAGCTATAACGTTAGTGAAAGACAACAAACTTAGACGCACTTGGTCGCTTATGTAGAATTTAGTGTCAAGCGCACCAATACATTAAAAAACGCATTTCGTAAGGATTCAATACTTCCTAGAAGTAAGATACGCATCATTTCATTCATTAGGGACAAGTGGAAGAAACTACGGATCGCTTTGCTGTAAAAAACCATTGCAGGTATATATCGTATTTAATTTTATTTAAAATATACATCGTCTTCTATGCTATCAATACTTATATGGAATATGGAACACATTCCAACATGGGAAGAATGTCCTAGAAAATTCTAGAATGGCCATAAAGAGAGCGATGCTCTCGGATATACTACAACCTAAATGTATTGGTATGCAGTGATAACGCCAACGGTTTATTAATAAAAACTGAACAGACTATATATACATGATACGACAAAATATAATAATAAACACATTTATGCGGTAAGTGTATGCGAATATAACAATTACTACCTTTCCTATTATAATTCCAGCTTAAGTTAAATGATGTCATTAAAACTTTAGAAGATAGTAGAATTTGTGGTTCGACTTCGGAGGCCCCACCACCACACCCATTTCTGCCTAATAACATCAATGATAAGCGCTGCTGTTTTTATGGTTTGAAGGGTGTGGTAAGAAAGACATACTTATCCGAGGCGTTCCAGCTTAGTCCTCAGAAGTATTCACGCATCTGTAACTAACCTCAGGTAATCGTACTCTTATCTTGAATACAGATGTCCATGAGCGACATTTATCATCAGGTGGACGGCAAGCTTGTTTGCTACTTCTGTTGCATAAAAAATAACTCATGGTTTTGACTGAATTACCACTCGTCCACGTGACAAGTGTGTGACAATGTTTTAATGCAAGTCGTTGTTATCGGGCATAGCCTACTGCGCTGGTCAAATGTGAGTTGGTAGACTTCACATATCTTCGAGATCTTTTTTTAATAATCCCATACGTTTAGGTCTCTAATTGATACTTTCCTTCATTTTATAGCAAGTGATAATTAATTTCGAATACATAAAAACTCAAAAGTGCATGTCTGGGAGCATACTGACTGGTGGCCGCTCTGCCACAGAGGTCGTCAAACTAAAATTGTAAAATAATTGTATTGGTCTAAGATCCAAAGTAGAGCCCACCTTCACCCTGTAAAAATGTTCACTTCTGTAAAAATGACACATTTTTTCAAAAAATCACATGCTGTATTATTACGTTATCTGATAGTGTCGCTTATAAGGATCAAACTCTGCAAAAGAAGGGTACATGACAAATTAGAGGAAAAGGCAAATTTTTAAGAAAATTGGTCTTTTTTCCTACATTATCATACTAAACATTTTTGAACCTTAAATTAAAAATAGTCTGGCCAGGATTTTTTTAGCCAACCCACTCACGGTATATATCTTAACATACAAAATTTGATATACAACAGGTTTCACCCATTAAACGGATGGATGAAGGTCGACCCTACTTCGTATCTCCTACTGTATAGTTTTAATATGTATTAATATTTTAGAACTATTCTTACTATTATAACACAGTAAGAATAGTTTTAAAATCACAGTAACTAAGGATAGTAGAGTTCCTAGGAATGAGAGGCTGGCGGGGGGCCAGCGGCGCGGTATGCGCAGGAGCAGGATCTCGCGGTTACGTGGAAGTGCGGACATTTGAAAGTGTGATTTTATGGTGAACTGCTCACGATTGCGTCTACAATGCCGTTGGTATAGTAAACTTTGTTTTTGTTGTTTATGTATTGGTTTGTTTGTAAATTTAAAATAACAAAACAATACTACTTATACAACAACTACTTACCGACTATAATTACTGCAATAACAATTTATTTAAAAAGTGCTATAACTTGTCAGAATTAATGAATATGTCATGTTCATCTGATATGTAAAGTTTTCGGGTTCGATCCAAATCCGACAGCCATCTAAGGCCCCCGGCAGACGCGCGACTTTTAACATCGGCGATCGACAATCCAGCTGTTTTCCTCACGACTGACCGCTACGATTGACCGCCAATCACAGCTACTTTTGGACGCTCCATGCAACTGAACGCGAAAAACAATGCAGCATTAGCTAAAAAGCGTATTTTCGATACCGCGAACGAACGTTGCAAGTCGCCAAAACGCGATGCAGCATCGATGCAATCGCCAAATTGCCGATACTAAAAGTAGTTAGTCTGCTGGGTCCGTAAATGGTGAATTTAGATTGTGTGTGATACTGTTATTTTTAATATGCTAATAAATAACAAAAATAAGACTTGAAAACAAGTATCTGTTGTAGGTCGAAATTGTGCCATGTTCAAACTCAAGGTTCTCGATGGGTGATTACCATCTAATAGCCGTGTCTTCCTGACTGAACGGGGTTCGATTCCAACCGCAATGTTACGATTGTCATCTGTCCTTCGAAACCAACCTTGGAAGAATTGAATCGCCTCTTACACGAGCCTTAGGGCCGACAATTTCTTCATTAAAATAATTATAATAGGTTGATAGACATGATAATCAGCTCAAAACATTGTACTCTTTATATTGTTGGCAATAAAGTACACATGATATACAAATGTTGGTCTCGAGTAGTCGTTATAAGGTTGCTGTAAGGTTGAGTATCGCGCGATCGAGTCGCCTTGACATCTATATCTTTAGTACATATCAGTGACAAATGCTTTAGTAAATATTGTTTAGTAGCCTTGAATATTTGACATAATGCGTCGAGGCATACGAGTATAAATCTTTTTTTTAGATCCATTAATGGCACCATAAACGTTACGAAAGTGAACAAACACTAAAGTTAATTATTTATTTTTATTGTTCTAATTATCAGATTTATTCCCCTTTTTGGATTTATCTGAAATGTTTGGATTGATAAGTAAATTTTGGAGTGTTTCTGTTTTATAGCAGCGAAAAGCTTGCTGAGCTGTGGTTTAAAGGTTGTAGTAAGAATATATTAATATCAGAATTACCTACAGATTTATTCCTCTCGATTTTGATTTTTCCTGGACTGCGGAGGGTAATTTTTTTGAGCGTATGTATGTATGTGCGACGTATGTCTCATTCTCTGGCACGCACTACAGCCCAAGCGGCTTGTCGGATTTTGACATATGAGGTGTCGTTGGGTTCGCCTAAATTGTAGGAGTAACCATGGGCTACATTTTTGAGTAATCGGGGTTTTGTTTTTGTAATAATTACTTGTTTGGATGATTACGTCTTGGAGTCGGATCTACTTGGTCGGGTATTGTTTCTCACCCAACACCCCCTTACACTACAATCGAACGGTCTTATGTATTACTATTCAATAAATTAATTGGAAATGTTATAGAAACCACGTCAAATAGAATAATTATGATGGTCATCAACGTTACACGTGCTGTAGGTACTAGAGGGATTGTATGTCAACCTTGGGCGAGTATTTTCCCCTCTTCAAAAGCCCCATAACAAAGTGGCTATTGATTCCAATCTTTCCATCAAGGTTTACTAATACATATCAAAAACGCACGTTAAAACCGCTTTAATTAATAAATATATTTTGAATCACCAACCCATACTGTTCTGTTAGAGTGAGAAGGTGTGATGAGTTTAGAACATAATCGTCTTGATTCGACTGTTTTCTTGAACCTTTGGAAAATTAGGGATGCGTGCCTGGGATTCAAACCCCGGACCTCAGCCAGAGTGCCGTGCCAAACCAATAAGCTATTACTGTTTTTTCTGGTATAATTTTTACATCTGAGAAAGTTCAAAAACATTTCGCCCTATCTAGCTGTTTGGTCCAAGTTAAAAAAAGTTACAGTTATTGTAGTTTAATAATTACTAAAACGAGTCATCCATTTTTTTAATGTCCATCTTAATAGCGTATAACGAGAGAGTTCCTACACGCTGTCAAAATAACAACTTTTCAAGTTAAATGGACGGCGACGGGGGACGCAACAAAAGGAGACAATAAAAGGATGTACACATTCAAATAGTACACGACATAAAAAGTATTAGGCGAAACGAATCTCCGGGCGAAACCGCGGCCAATTATTGTCTTAATTCGGCCCTGCACTGACCGCCATTACCAGTGTGGGCCAAGGGAAAGGAGGTAGCGTCTGTATTGCAGTGAATAGAAAGATAACGAACATAGTTCTACATTTTAGTTAGGGTATTGTATAAAGAATAGTTATGTCAATTTAGAGAAGAATATACGCTTTCTTTTACGGAATGTAAATGAACAAGTTTACATTTCATTTACTACATATTATATTTATAAAAGCCGGAACTGCTAGAATTTGATTTCCATATAATTAAATATTAAATTTGTAGAATAATCCAAATAACTTTTTTTGGTTTTTAGTAACATTGGCAATTAAAAATATTAATAACTGTGAATAACATTATACATTTTTTTATTATTTATTTTTGAAGCTCCCGCTGCCGCTTGCGACTTATTTCCGAAGGTCCATTCCTTTTGAAGGGTTAAAGGGCAGGCCGGACAATTACCTACAATCATTACTGAGGACAATTATGTTGCGAGCGTCACACTCGCAGGTTTTTACTGAAGGTTCGGGGTTAGTTTAATTGTGGGTCCATCGCACCCCGTGTGCGATGTTTTCGGGTTTTTAAACGCGTTTTGCGGGGTTCGGACATCTAAATCTACATAAACATTTATTTTTATTGCTGTTGTACAGATCACCTATGAATTCCTTTTTATTTATCAAATTGAAATAACAAACGAGCATGCAGTCCACACGATCGACACGGTCCATACGACATCTGCGATCAAACCCAGATAAGATTAGAGTTCTACCTGAGGTTGGCCTCAAGACTAAGATGGAACGTCTCGGTTATATGTATAAGCACACTCTTGAAATCGGAATGCAGCAGCGGTTAATATTTCTGTTATTAGGCAGAAATAGATGCAGCGATGGTGCCTTTGAACCACAAAGGGTACTACTACATTCGGCACTATCCGTTTGGCTGTTGTGAAGGACAACAGAGACTATAGCTCTATATATTTCTACTTACCCATTTCTGGTCTACCTTTTGATTTCCTTTCTGTGGTCAATCTAGGTAATCTATGACCAATCTGTGGTGTAGGGTACATGGACAAACCGAAGTGCAGTGTCAAAAGTACGATAAACCACCGGAGACGTGCCTCGGATTTACGACCTCCGCGACACTCCTATATCTGGCGAAGAATGGCGGAAGGGAGAATTTTTATCTATTGTGTAAGCGAATACCGACAAGATACTACAGTGTAGTACATGACTTGTGGTGTCAAGTAGAGTTGGTAATGTTGTAGACAAACCAAATGATTGCTGATGATTGTGATTCTATAACATGAGAAAGGATTAGACTAAAAGGACTGAACAACAATCATAAGGTTATTAGTAGGTACTAAGATTTACAAATAGTATGTATTACAAAAAGATACAACCCGACTTGCTTAAAAATATACCCTTTGGTTTCTCCCACAATTTGGACGAATCCAACAACAAAGCATATGTTAAAATCCGTCAAGATTTTTGCGCTGTAGGGCGCGCCAAAGAATGAGACATACGTACATATATACATACATACGCTCAAAAACATTACGCTCCGCGGTCAGATAAATGTAAAGAAACAGTAAAGGATATTTCGTATCCTACAATTATGTTTTTTCTTGTAATTCCGAAGCTATAGTTGTAATTAATCAGTGTAGAGGAATATGTAAAAATTATCATACATATGTCTTTATTATGGGAAATTCGTTACTTAGGTAAGTAGTACCAATGTGCTCAGGACGGAATTTCCCGAATAGCGAAGATCGTAGCAATAACGTTTGCGTGAGAAACAATCAGCAGTCGACAAGGAAAACAACAAGTGGTGAAGATTTTCTCATTAAAACCAGCCATTCCCAGCGTGCAGCATCAGTTGACCGATCTTCATTGAGTGCAGATTAAACCGGAAAGCAATACTGCTCTTTCGTCAACATTTCTTTTCTTTTGCTCTGATTTGCGGACTTTGTATATTTCTCGTTTTGTTATCAGAGACATATGTATATATTTTTGGAAGTAAATATCTGAGGCTATAGGTATACGTTGCTGTTGAATGCTCTTTGGGAATAACAATCATTTGTTGGTTTATGCAATTTTTTAAATATAGTCGCTTCAAACGTGACCTTAGTGATTATTGATGTTGGAGCATATTTATAGATAGAGATACTTGAAACAACTTCTAAGTTTTGTAAGTATTTATATCCTTGACGAAGTGTGACGTCTTCAGCAAGTATTATTTTATCGTCTTTAGATAGTATGTACCAGCTTGATTATAAGTACATCGACTGATATGATGAAAAGACGAAAGATTGTGGGGATGTTTTTTCGTTTGATCGTTAATCATACAAAAAGTATTCGGAAGTTCGTGTTCAGCTTGATCAACGAAATTCTGAAAGCAATTTGCTAACCTTTGTAGATATGGATATGAAACAATAACAGACCGCACATTCTATCTTGCAACCCGAAAAACGAAGACGTGAAAAACACAGGGAAATGAGAAAGCATGTCAATAGCCATACAGAGATTTAATAAAGAAACAAAACTGAACCAATTCGGCCCCTGACAATCCATCGTCATAAATTTGTACAGGGCTCAATCACAAAAGAAGTGATGAAAGACAAGTGGGCGAATAAAAAACGCATAATACGCCATTTTGCCGTCACAAAGTGGAATCCATGTCGGCGATCTGTCAAACTGGTCAAACATGAGCGAATTGGCGGGCAACCGTTATTAGCCGACGAAATTTAAAAGCTCGCACGGCCCGGGAGAACTCACCGCGACGAAATACCACCGGATTCGAGTGCCGAAATCTACCGAGTACCAACTGCCAAAAACAAAAAGACGCCGGATAGCTTCTACGGACGGAGAGTTCTCCGTTTCTTTTTTCGACATCTAGCGTAGCCACTGTATAGTTTGAAGCGAGTTTCATTTCGGGGAAAAATGATAAATGACGTGAATGATTGAACGACCGGACACGAGTTTCGAATCTCGAAAAGAGATTTCAGCCATCCGTTTTACATTTCATTCGAATTATGACGGGCGCCGTCAGTCGGCGCATCTATGGGAATTAAAATGCGAAATTTATCGGCCATTTAGCGGATTGTCACGACTTCAGTTACAATTCATAAATATTCACGGCGATCGTCCGCGGTGCTTTTATAAAATAAACATGTTGATTGACAACAGACGTCACGAGCATCAATCAGGCGGGCGTGATCGGAATGCGAGCGTGCATGATAAAAATCATCACTGAATTGTAGGACTGCACTCTGTTTTTCATTGCGACGGAATAGAGCGCAAAATTCTGTGCCGATTTCTTTTGACATTTGCAAATATGGCGTCATATTTGACGTTGACGGCGAAATTGGCGGGAAGCTTGTCTATGCACTTTGATGTTCGCGCGCTCGGATTTCGTGTTCGAAAAACATTGACAAGAACCTTTAGTAGCTTCGTTGATTAGTTTTCAGCGCTGACAGTTGACGTTATTTCGCCTTTTTGGCCTATTCGACTGTTCTTTCGACATTAGCGGGTGTCTGTTCCGAATATAGTTCGTATAGACAATCGGAATGCAATTGTCTGTAGTTTTGAGGCGGCCGACAACGAAATGAAGCAATTATAAGTTGTGGAGTTCATTTATTGCCTGTCTATCGCTGCAGTTATAAAACCGAATGGAAAACTAAGTTTTGCTCGTTGCGGTTATAAGTTCACATTATGGATGGCTGGTTAGTCGATACCGTTTGTCCGTGAGTTTTGTTGTGTCGCTCAGTCGTGAGTCAAACTTGGTATCGGCGTCGGTGCTTGTTATTTTAGAATTATTTCGTGTTCAACTTTGAATCGTAATAATTTGGTGTTTACGCTAGATATATATGGCCGCAAATGAATGCTTTCAGGTGCAATTTATAAACGCTGAATAGCCACACCTCGGCTGTCTGTGGTGCGGTATTTTTCGCGATAGACCACCCCAATTTGGTCAGCAACGCTTCGGGTCACGCGAGTACATTTACGTCATTCGGGATTAAAAGAAAGTAATTGCGGAAAATTTTATTCTTTCGCGTTTTCGAGGCATGCGGCGTGGGGCTGGGTGTTTTCGTGGAGATATCTGTGCTAGATTATTTTGAGTAATGGTACCTAGTGCTTCGAGCGCTGCGATCTGCGGTAGCGGCGTATGCGACCGCGAACTAAAGTTATTTCTCCTTTATTGTAATTCTAAATTTTCAAGAAGATTTGAGTTGTTTACAACCATAATAACCATTACTGATATCAAAAATAAAATTACAAAAAATATAAGGATAATTAGTACAAGGTCGTAGCCTTGATGATATAGTATACATATATGTATGTAAATGTAAGGAAGATTTTTAGAGAAATAATTTTGAGAAACGGATTAAGTACTTATTCAAATTAAGTAAGAATATGTCGTGCAATAGGAAGTATAAAGTATACACATACTAAGTTTAAAAGGAGTAGGAGTATCTACCCACTGTTTTTTTTTTTTTTTTTCTGCCTTAGGTTTAAACTAAATCCAAGATATTTCGAGGGGTATTTACGAGAAACTGATAGTCTACAAAGTAAAGAAACTTTAAAAAAAAAGACAGTTTCTACACTCACAGCCCCACTTTGGGATTCGCTGTGTCGTAGACGCCATGGACACAGACAAATACACAATCACCCAGACCCAAAATGGAAGTCTAAAAACATCATTTAGACATTTGTCTAGGCTGGGAACGAACCCGGAACCCTCTGCGCGTGAGACAGATATGGTGACCGCTCCACCACCAGGTCGTCAAAGGTATACAAAAAAAACTCTTTTCATAAAATATGTAAAATATTGACCAATTTATTGCTCAATTATAATGTCAATGCCGCCCGTCAATAATTACGGTAAATGACCACTTATTTCAATCCTCAGCCAGTCGTCAATAAGAACGGAAAATGTGTATTATTGGGTTGCCCGAAGATAGTATCACGATATATATTTTATTGGCAAAATAATAATGGAATGTTTGCTTGTTATTTTTCACAAAAATCACAGATCGTAGATCGTTCGTGAAAAATTATGAGGCATTCTAACTTATGGTAAATGGACTAAGTCCGAATAATATTTAGATCGGCCGTAAATGGCAGTGTGTCAAATCCCATTTACCTTTATCTATTTCATAAACTACAACTTACTCTTAAGGTTCACCAACTCAAAGTAAGTTTCTCGTCCTATTTCCGATTGTTTACAAATCTCCGTAGCCAGTAGTGAGAACGTAACTACACTTTTTTATGTTAGGTAATACATAAAACAGGATTTTGATAGCATATCTTTAAGTA
>DWNM01000022.1:0-19203 GCA_018250375.1 Narcosius parisi helen
GATACCGACCACATCGCAAACACAAAGTTGCGTCGATGCAACGACAGTGCGCGCACGCCGCCCGCGCTCTCGCAAGGATAGCAATAAAGATTCCTCTTCGAATTTCATGAGTTTAGTGACGTGTTTTCGCTATAAAATCCGGAGTCGAACTATGTCTGAACACGACGCAATCACATCGGAACTACTGGCGACAACGCAACCACGTCGGCATTTTTTGTCGGTACCACAACGCAACTACAAAAAGCTGCAGCGACACCATTCACACGTAACCACTGCTTGACGGCATTTTGCGATTGCGACTTAGTGTGGTTGTGGTACGTGTGGGTTGGCTCTTACTTATAAAATATAAATATTAAAGGAAATAATGTTCCGTTTGTAATTTCATTTATATGATTTAAGATGATTATTCATTATTACAATAATTTGGTAATCATGTGAAAATGCTTAATTGAAGTTCACACTTTGTTAGGAATTAAAGAACAATATTTCAAGATTCAAGTAGTTAAATTATGTTCAAAATGCAATATTTTTCTATTAAATTAATAGGTGGTAGAACCTTTTGTGGTTCAGCTCCGGAGGCACCACCGCCACAGCTATTTCCTCCTTATGATAGCAGTGTTAAGCGCTGCTGTTTATGGTTTGAAGAGTGTGATAAGGGAGATATACTTATACCAGGCGTTCCATCTTAGTCCTCAGGGGTAGCAACGTCGATCTTGGGTAGGACTCTTATCTTACCCAGGGTCGATTTCAAATATCCATGGGCAACAGTATCCACTTACCATCAGGTGGACTGCATGCTCGTTTGTTACTTCCATGTTATAAAAAAAGGTAGTTTAGTCTTTAATAAATTAACGTCTGTACCACGGGATCTTTGACCTAAAGGGTACCCTTTATATAACAGTCCAGGTATTATATATAAGGTGATATATTACAAAATACCCACCGATACCTTTTCATTATAAATAGCTGAAGTATACAAATATTACAAATTTCGATCGGATCGAAAACATTAAATTTTATTCTTTAAAATTTTCCCGCCACATATAAATTTCGTTCAGAAATTTTATTTGAATATGGCAATGCTACAAACTTACAATAAAAACAATTAAGTAAGTATAAAATATTATAGAATAGTATTTAATATATCTAGTAATTTGTAATTGAGTAATTAATGTATAATGGTAGTAAAATAAAATTTAAGAATTTCTTATAAGTAATAAAATAAAATCTGTTACAAGTATTCACTAGGACCTAATGTTAATACTTACATGATCCTACAATTAAAAATGTTTCTATCGGCTTCATTTTATACATAAGTACTACAATAACACTCTAATCAAATAATTTTTTATCTAATTTAGTTTTTACATTGTTTCTACACTTTTATATTATAAATATTTTGTACGTTTAATAGTTTATTTAATTTTATTGATGGAAGGCTGAACGGACAATTTTCAAGGTTTACAAAAGACCTTGACCATGTTTTAAAAATGATTATAGTTGGGAAGTTAGAGATCACAACAAACACTTAAGTTCGATGTTTATCGTACAAATAATATCGATATTTTTTGACATTGATGTTTTTTACATAACAACATTATTACCAACATTACTGATTTTAATCCAAATAATAATAAAACCAAATAATCCAAATTTCCAAAGGTTTTATTAATAGTTAAAGAAACGTTATTAGTTAATATTAGTAATAGTTACAAATAAACAAAGTAACCAAATTATATGCCTGAATGTGTTTGCTCTAAGACAATCGATTCATCTCATTTCAGTAATTATGTATTGTTGTTGATAAATAGTTGTCAAACATCTAATACAGCACGACAAGCCGATCTTGACGTGACGACGAGGATTCACGGCCTCACGTGTGGCGCAGGTGAAAGTCACACGTAGATTATTATTTGAGCCAAAATGTAAAGTAAACACGCCTACTATTATAATGATCGAACATTCCCTTTCGTATAGGAATACGGATACAATTTTATTGTGGTGGATAAAATTTTATTGAAATTTGTATTCCTAGTTAATAATGCGATTCGATGATGACAAAACAAATAATTAATGTTTCCTTATTCGATTATAATTATGTTCACGACATCGATTTTTAATATAATAGCAACATCGACGTTAACTTTTAATATCGAGAATTATCGACCGCATCCCTAACGTAAGTGTATTATACAGTCCACATCTGTTGTAGTGCATCTGTGCATGTATTCTCTTCTGTATACATAACAAAAGGTGTATACGAGTATAATCAATAAATCAATATGCATGTATCCAGACGACGTAACCCCCAGTAGCTGAGTGTCCTTGGAGTCCGATGTATTCTTTGTTACATAGATAGTGTTTTGTTGCGTAGAAGTGCCCGAGTTCGACCCCTCGATAATCTCTCGACTTGTTCTAAAGGACAGAAGTTTGGAGTCGCCGGTTGCCGGCTCCCACCGAGATATTTACAATTACGTCGTATATGCAAAATCGTACGTATCTTACTATCGTATATCATTTTTCCTGTTCCGGCTCAATTGATTCTACCCTTTGTATGGTCCTTATCAGGATATCTGATTCTTCTGAATAATTTTAATATTCAAGGCAATCTTTACTTCCAGCCAAAGACAGTGATCCCCCACACAGTATAATGGGAATCTTCGAGCAGTTCCATTAAATATACACAATATTTTATAGAATATAAATTGCGATTATGGATCAGTTCAACCACTTACTACAAGAGATTGCCGTAACTACCTATGAAGTTGGTTCTTCATGGTGGGTTGAAATCACCCATGTCAGTATCAATAACCTTTATGTTCGCCCTCAAGCGTACAACACATATTTGCCAAGCCTGCAGGCTCGAGGCGAACGCATTGACCCATATGACATAAATTTAGAAGATATTGTCATATACAAATCGAAATCACAGAAAAATTATGTGCGTGGAAAAATCTTGGCCAAAGAAGGTGAAATGGCTAATCTAACGTTTAAATTGTATGCTGTTGACATTGGATGCACTGAAGATTCTGTGCCTCTACGACGCATGTGGAGACCAAAATACGAATCAGAGGTGCCGGCTTTAGCGACTCTATGCCGGCTCGCGGACCGCAGACCATCATCATGGGAAGATGCAGAAATAGCATCCCAGTGGAGATACAATAAAGGAGAACGTGCTCGTATATTTATTGTAAAGAACACACCAGATTGTTTGGTAATCGAACTATATAATACATGCCCAGATGGCATCTCCACAATGGTTGACCTTTCTGCGCAATATATTTCACGCATTCATCATAAGATGTAGAAAGTATATCTTGGAATCATATGGAATCATGTTAACTTAATATATGTGTTATTGTATTTCGTTGTTCAGTGTATATTGTTAAATATAATATGATAGATGCATGGACAAAGCTAATAGACGGAAGGGCTAATCACAAGTCTGTTAACTTGGTTAAAGATCAGGCTGAAATGCAACAACTTCTCAATCTCTGTATACGGCCTTGCATATGCCTAACTTGATAGTACATAAAATTTAATAAGTCATGTTCTCGATTACTTCCATTTCAATATATACATTGTGAGAATAAAATTAATCATTAACAATTCTTTTCACTATAGTTCAAATAAATAACAACTTTGATGAACACAGTGAAGTAGTGGATGTCTTATTACTTCTGTGTAGCTCTATGATTGAATTAGTCATAGGAACTACTGGGAGTGTACTATTAAATGAAAGTTAAACTGGAAACAGTTAGCATCATTTTTTAGTTTTGGAATTCAGTGATCAATTTTAATTTTTATTGTTTGTTATAGTAGCTATTGGATACCTCATGAAAATTGAGAGTGTCCATCTGTTACGGCTTAATACGTTAACTGAAAAGCTAAAATATCAGTTTCTTGTACGGCAACCCTGTCATTATTTTAATTTTTTAACTGCCTTCAAACAAGGAAGAGTTGCTTAATTCTGAATCTGAATTCGTCGCAATGTATGATCCCCGATTACTCAAATATTCCTGGACCAATTTGGAAAATTCTTTTGTTTCAAAACATATACGTCTCAGATGTTCCCATGGCCGTCAGGTAGGACCTGATGATGGGATCCCGGAAAATTAGCGGGAACTCTTCAAATTCTATAGGTACACCTGTTAGATATGCTATTAATATAAGAATTGATGTTATATCTTCACTATACTGTTAAAAAAATTAACAAAAAATAAAATGACTTCAGTATTACTACACACACACATACCTACTATTTAAGAATTTCAAATGTCCATCAATTATGGTTCAAGAGATATAGCTCTGTGAGACTGTTACAGATAGACAGACAGCAGCAGCTTAGTAATAGGATCCCATTTACACCCATCAGTAATGGAACCCTGATAATTAAAGATATTTTCAAATTACATGCTGGTTCTTTAATTCTATTGTTGTAGATTTTAAAATATCCACTGATATATTACGAGTCATTCTAACATAGAATTAATGTAGTACTTAGTGCTTATATTCATGTTTTGGAAATCCCTAGATAAATGTCAGTGCATTTACACCAAATGTATGGTCAGCTGCTGACTGTCAGTTACCATTACACAGTTGTCTGCTTTTTACAGATTACAAAAAACGAGGAGGTATTATGTTCGTCTGAATATCTATTTTTTTCTTTTTTTTATTCATATGCAACTTTTATTTACATCAAACCAACAGTATACCACTGCTATTCACTGCATATTGTTAGCATATGATTTCATATTCGCATTGGGGCTCATGGTCAGCAGCTGTTGCGTTGTTGTGTTTGAACATGCACTTAGGGTTTTAAGTGGCAGGTTGTAGTTCATGCCACAATAATTTGTTTGCTTACAAATAAGGGCTGCAACCTTCTAGTACTCTTATAGACATTTGTACAAGAAATATGTTAGATATATGTCAGATTTTTTGTCACTTCTTACACTGTTCACATTTTTGGTTAAGAGAAGCGATGTAATCATTCCATATTGAGTATGAAGCTGAAATTCATTTCTTAAGCTTTTTCTTTTTTATAGTTTAGTGGTAAATGTGCAATTTAATAAAAATATGTTGTGTATAAAATATCAAATGTTTATTTTAATTCTGGGGTAATTTTTTATTCACCTTGTAATAATGTATTAATGTGGAGACTCCAATCCAGGTGTTAAGTTGATCGGCTTCTTTAATTTACTAAGTAATATGGTATAACATATTCTGTGTTTCATTGTTTGCTACGTATTTTATATTATAAAATCAATATAAAATTATGATGTCTTCATAATTGTTACAACTAGCATTTTTTTGTAACATAGTGAATTATATTAAACTTATTCCTATTATTGAACAGTGTGCTTTAATATTCACCATTACTTCAAATCCCAGATTCCAAATGTTCTATCCATACTTTATCATTACAAATTTGTAAAATATTGCCAATTATAAAAAAAAAATGAAATGTATTTATTTTATAGGCCTATGGGGCAGTTACATATTGCCTTACAATATTTTCTCAAATTCGCAAAATTTTAATCTCAATTTAAATTTGATTGGATATTGTAATATCATTCCTGTAGATCGATATCTGATGTCTAAAAATTATATAACCTCATTAGATGTTAGATAACTTTAAGCTTTGATTAATTTGTGGATTTCGTTGATTCTAATAGAATGTCTATAACCAGAGGACTATAATTGCATCAGCGATAAAGCTGTTTTCTCTTTGTGTAAAAAAAATATTCCTTTTATACATACTTCCACTGAATCGGGAAACAATAATTGACAAAATCTGGCAAGAAACTTGGGTATAAATTAATTATAAGTACATAATAAAAGCAATAACAGCACACGGGGAAAAGTGAAGGATTTATTTAAAATTATATGAATTAAGATACAAGCACTGAAGTCTGCTAACACTGTCAATTTAGAAATACCGTTAGTAGTTCTGCTGTCAAGCAAACCAGTAGGTAATTGTTATCATTAAATAGTAACACATTTCCCTCTTCATGGCTATGTTCACAAAGTACAATCTTTAATTTAATGTTACTATGCTTCTTCATCACATTTCATTAAGTAAAATAGTAATCTTATTGGAAATATTGTTTAAGACAACTTTAAAAGAATTGTTGGTATATATATTATTATAGTATTTAATCTTAAATATGGTGGTGTGCTTCGAATTCGGAGGCACCATCCCTACACCTGTCTCTGCTTAATAACAGCCGCAAAAATGCAGCATCAAGCGTTTTTGTTACTGTTTTTTTGGTTTGAAGGGTGTGGTAACGGAGACATACTTATCCGAGGAGTTCCAACCTAGTTTTCAGGGGTAGTAACAGGGTCTTATCTAGGGTTCATTGTAGATGTCCAAGGGCATCAGTGGCCACTTACTATTAGATAGACTGCAAGCTCGTTTACTCCTCGAATATTATAACTATAATAGCAAGTATTACAAAAACAAATAACTAAACTACTTAAAAATTTTGCCATGGTTACTCCCACTATTTAGACGAATCCGAAAATATATGGTAATAATCATGGGAATAATAATCAAACATAACTAATCTAATATAAAAAAAATTGCTGTTTCCTGTCTATCGAGCAAAACGTATGATAGTAGCAGCTGCCATCTGTCAATCATTTTCAGTCAAAAAGCAAGTAAAATCAAATTCCTTCATCATCCAAAGATCATCCCGTGGCAGCAAAAAAAATTGAAAAAGAAAAATACAATTCTTCTACGTTACAGCCATAGACATAAGTGTCACGAAAAAATTCTGTCTGTGGGTACAGCGTACAGCTGAATGTTGTCTTGTCAATGTCATTTTGACATTATGCACACCAATGTCAGACTGACATGTGAGCCATAGAGGCATCGAGACCTTTTTTATTAATATGTTGTCCGAAAAGGACTTTCTATGTTACGGTTTCAAGGTAAGAACTACTGTCCTACGATTGCATTTTCTGGCATTAAAGATTCCATCTTTGTCCAGTTCTCAAAGAGGTGAATGTCCCCCGCGATACTGATATTACCCTATAATGATATTCATCTGAAATATATATCACAACAACACACCATCAGTTGATAGCCAACCCCACTGTACAGACAGGGATTACGCGACTGGGGGATATGTAGCTAAAATTATTGAGCTGGTTTCAACTCTCACGTGGGCGGGGGTCCTTTGATTGCGTACTCTTTAAATAGTGCATTACTTTAAAAAAGCGAAGAAATAAATAGAGGCTAATTGTTCGACCGTAAATGATCCCGCTCTTCAGTATCAATTGTGACAGTGTATGAGACGGTCGTTAGTATTTGTTTTTGTACCGTTAAAACGACATATTGTGCAATCAAAGGAAGTTTGAAAACACAAAAATATCTCTTTCCACCGATAAGTAACTAAGATCGATCAGTATTTTACGAAAATGAAACCAGTTATAATATTTTGTTTTATTTTATCGATCCTATCTTGGCATTTTTTCAGTCCTACCAGCATTAATACGTAAATTTTCTTTAAATATTTCCCTTTTCATATTATTAAAATAGTGTTATTCTTATTATTTTTTTTCTATGAATTCTGTATTCTTGTTTGTCATTATATTATCATGTACAAAGAAAAATATATAAAGGTGGGTCATGTTACAGAACAGAATAAACGGTCTCTAAGCTGCACGAGCTAGGGTTAGAAGTACTGCATCATCTAGCGTGCTCGTGATATCTATCGCCGACCGACGTCCAGTTCTTCTAAAATTTGGACAACTTCTTCGTAGAAAAAAGTTCAGTACTTAAGAGGCAGTATAAAATGCCTTATAATATCTATTGCCAACTCGTACTGACTTCTTTAAGAAGGGCATTGAAAAGGTACCACTGCGCTGGCAGAGACATTTTGATAACATGGGTGCACATTTGATTAACAAAAATATAAAATAAATGTACTTAAAAAAATGACTTAAACTTATTGCATACTGAACGGTAATTTCATGGGTAACAATTTACTTAACATTATTTGCAATATTAGTAATATTCACAGTAAAATATCAAAAACAATTAGGAAATTAAAGTTGTTAGGTCTTCGTTCGTTCTTACATCTCGACTCAACGCAGAGAGGGCGTTCCAGGGTACTTTTACGCTGGACGAAGACTTCGCGGATCACCAAATCAACTGATATCGACCTCCGGTCTGAGCAGGGGGTGATGTTGCGACTACCCGCAACTCGTCAACAAAATGATGTCACGCTTTTCTGAATCACGCTACTGAAGTTTTCTGAATATCTTGTATATATACAACCTCGGAAATAAGACAGTCGAAGCACGGTCGCTCCCCGGGCATGATCACCTAACCCGGGGAACGGCCCTGCTCCGCGCTCAATTATTTTATATACTCTGTGTATGTATGTACTATGTATTTTAGTTTATTATTACTATTTCATATATTATAATCTGTGCTCAAGTAATGAGAAAGTTTTACTTTTATCATCTGTGTAGTATTGCCTGACGTCTTCCTTTGTGCAATTTTCTCGGGTCGCTCATGTAAAATCCCGTTATTTCACTTTCGTAACTCATTTAACAAAGGCATTACCTATTTGCGACGGTGAAGCGAATATATCGTAGAGCAAGGCTCGAGGATCGGCCAGCTTTGTCATACGGTGACATCGTTTCGCGGTTAACTTTATTGTGATCATTTTTTTATCGATTTTAACCTTGTTGTGCAACGTATTGTTTTTATCCTGTTTATTTATTAGAGTGTACCGTTGTCGGGCGCAAGAGCAGGGGGTTTTCGTGTCGGAGGCCAAGCGAAGGTGCGTATCGTTCGGGGCGTGAGTTCACAGGCCCGAGAGCCGCGAATGGAACATAAAGCCACTCATTGATAACTGCTCAAGATCCGGTCTAAAAATATCCTCATGTGATTTTATCTGTTATGCGTGTACATGTGACTCTTTCGTTCAGGTCAGTGTAAATATTATTGCACGACATAAATTATTTTCGATAATGATTCATGGCCAGCTGCCGACTTTTGTTCGTGACAACGAAGACTGCCTCGCGACGTATGAAACAGGTCGCGATTCCGTTCTCCAAACTTTGTTTGAATTTTTTTTAACCGATTGCATTTTGTGGAGATGAGTATTTGGATTTACGCATCACCCAGAGACTTTTAATATGACACAATTATCATAACTTCATATAAAGTTTGAAACGAGCAGTTCAGCTTAAATTAAATTTGTTAAACATACGCTCTTTAATAGACATTGAAGTAAATTTATTACTATTTGATTTTAAAGCCACTTTATTTAAAATGTTTACTTCCTAAAACAAACTTAAATAAACTTCAAGATACTTGTAATAACTTGGGTGACAAGAGTAGCATAAAAAGCATTATTGAGTTTTATGTTATAAACAGTCATTTATCAATGATCTTATTCATCTTATATAGAGAAACTTTGTCAGCGAGCTAGCAATCATTTCATTTTATTTATATGAATAGTAGTCCCACAACAATTCTTGTTTATGCAGATGACAAATGTGATAGACTTCACTAAACAAATATTTATTGATGTCTGTAAAAATAATTTAAATTTTGAAAAATGTTTGCATTCCATGCGGGCAAGGGACAATTTGAAATTAAGTCATTCAATTTTATATTATACTGTAATTAAAATATAAACAAGAACAATGTCAATTTCACAATAAATTTTTTGTGCTTTCTTTGACAAGCTTTTTTCCCTCATTTATTATTGCAAGCTATCCAATGGGCACTCAGCATATTTTGTATTTTTGTGTTTCAAGTTTATTATTAAAGTACAAGTACTTTAAAATTTAGATTAAAATAATTTACCCAAAAATGTTTAAAATAATCAATTAAGCACTTCACACAGTCTAAAATGATACAGATCTATGTGAGTATGCAAAATAATTACATTTATCTTTACATTATGTTTTCACAACTGTCATGTATAACCAATTTTGAACCCCGAGAAAATTCAAGAAATAAAATATTAGAATAGTTTTAAATCACAGATATATATTGAAATAGAATAGATTAAATAGAAATATATTGTAGAGCATTTTTTGCCATAGCAACAAAGTCTCACCAAGTCTTTGTGTATTGTTGTTTTAAATCCATATTTAATGAGATAAGACACAAAAAGTAACATAATTACTATATATATATAATTAATAAGAATTGTTTATCAGATGTCTCAAAATATAGGCTAGTAACTATAGCCCTGCGACAAGTGCTTTAAGTTCAGAGGACTGCATGTTGATTAACTATGATATGTTTGATAACCTATCACTAATTTTATGAAACTTAGTAGATAGTTTATGTTGTTGATTTAGCAGACACTTTACTAGCCAGGATACTTAACCCAGAAAGCAATTGGTATTAATTTAGGTTAGAAACTTGATCCCAGTATGGTAGGTAGCGTAAGTCCAGTTTAAAGTGTATAATATTTGAGATTTGCATATGGACTTTGATACAATGTCAAAGTAAATATATACAGTGTTTAAATTTGGGTCTAATTAAATGAAAGAAGTACTAAACCTATTCAGAATTTTGAAAAATGGAAGACAAGCTAATTATTTATTTCTGAAAGTATTCCACTCCATGTAGAGATATGTACAAAATTACAAATAGAAGGTATGGAGGAATCTGTATTAATATTTGTGATACACAATGATGTAGAATATTGAAACATCAATGCGTAAGCCAGAGCTTATCTCAACAGGATGCTATGGCGACGTCGCCAGTTACATAGACATGGTTGCCACTGGGGACCGAAAGTCTCCAAATAAAGTAACCAATGGTATGTAGTGACTATAAATTGTATTGATTAATTTGTTGGCATTAAGATGATAGCCCTTGGTGGGTTGACTCCGGAGGCACCCCTGCCACATGTATTTTCAACTACTATAGTTATGTTAATCCCTGCTGTGTACCTCCGGGTTAAAAGAGTGTAGTAAGGCAGACATACTTATTTAAGGTGTTTCAACTTGGTCTTAAGGAATATCAAACGCATTTGTCGCCAACTTCAGGTAGGACTCTAATCTTATCTGATCTTAAAAAAGAAGATAAAAATATATTGGTTCATCTTTTTGTGTTCAATCGAAGCCAAAGTGGTATTTTTTCTAACTTACTGAAGATTTAACAACAAAAGTTTTCAAGTATATGACAATTTCAGTAGCATCTTTTGATGAATTGCTTGCCGGTAGGCTTCTGCTTGAGGTGTAGTTGACCTGTCTACATTTTAATTGTGACATCGCCAGTACACTAGAGTAATCAGACACCATTCAGTTTTCGACGGCTATGCTTCCATATTGGCGACGTTGCTAAACCGTCACCAGGTGATGTACCTGTAATGTTTCAATATCATTGTTTAGATACGCGCCTGGCGACGTCGCAGTGGCATCACGGTGAGATATAGGGCTTTTAAAGTGACACTTTATTTACTGTTCGTGGTATCGCAATAAGCAACTATAAGAGCGAAAGTTTTTGCCATAGCTTCTAAACTTAGCAAATAGTTTGGTAAGTAGATGCAGGCCACTTTTAATTTTGTGGGTTATATGTATCAAATGGGCAAAGAAAGATCCAGGAATGGCAAAATGAGAAGAATCACAGAAATCTATATGGTGTTAGTGCTAGAAAAAATGTAAAACTTTTCACTTTTGATTTGAATTCTCGTTGCGAAGAATCAACTCCTTAACGTCATAGTATATTTAACAATTGCCGTTATTAATAAGTAATATATCCAATGTTTTGCCTACCAAAGATAGATATTTGATAATTTATATATACCAGAAATTGTTAAAGGTAGTAGTTTTGGAAATATAAGTATTTTCCATTGATTCACAGAGTGAGCCGTGTCTTGGGGGAAAAGCAACCCGGGCACTACGGTGGCCCCAGACACACCAGCACCAGCGCCCCAGCCCCCGGGTGAGTAATTAATGCTTCTATATCAGTACTTAGAGAAACTATATTGTTCGATCGGGGTGTTAGCACTGTTACACATATTTATAGTGTAAACCACTTCTGCATTTGGTTGGAAGCTTGTGGATCTCGGCTGACTTTACCATATTAGTCCTCAGAAGTTACAGCACATCCGTGGTGTGTGACCGTGGGTGTGATCGACTTCAGGTAGAATTCCTGTTCTATATGGAGTTGGCTACAGAGGTCCATTGGCAGTAGTTATCACTTACCATCAGGTGGACTGCAAGCTCATTTGCAAGCAATTTGAATCTTATAGAAAAATACTAATATTTTAGTGAGGAAAGATTGGTTTGTAATCGCTAAACTCTAAATCTACTAAAACGATTTTAATATTTTTTGTTTCCGGTACAAATGTACATTATCCGGAAGTAACTAATTCTATATTTTATTTCAGTAATAAAATTTTATGACCTTAGCGGCATATTAGCTACTTTTCGTAATGACGTATGGCGTTTTGACGATTGCATCAATGCTGCATCACTGTTTGGCGACTAGTTGCGTTCGGTCGCGGTATCGAATATGCACGTTTTAATGACTGCTTTAATGCAGCATCATATGTTTCGTATTTATTTCCGGCATCGAATCTCCAAAGGTCACAATGACCGGCGCTCAAACGTGTT
This sequence comes from Narcosius parisi helen, assembly GCA_018250375.1. Lineage (NCBI taxonomy): Eukaryota > Metazoa > Arthropoda > Insecta > Lepidoptera > Hesperiidae > Narcosius > Narcosius parisi. Next base: position 12,601 of record DWNM01000022.1, read on the forward strand.
GCCAGGTGTTTGATTACTACATCTAGCTTCTGAAAAGTAGCTAAATTGTCGATCGCCGAAGCCTAAAGTAGCTATTCTGCTGACGCTCTGAATCGACTTCTTTTGAATGTTATTCGGTTTATTTCTTACAACATAATTCAATTGAAGAATTAGTATTATATAACATGTTTATATTTAAAGAAAATCCAGTTTTAATGAGATATTAAAACAATATAATATTTAAAAAGCATCGCTTAGGGCGATTTTTGTTAACTGCATACTATGTAGCTGTGTTCGTTTGTGCACCGGACGTCATTGGTCACGCTTGATCGCACTGATAGTCTAATCGTGCTTGTTATTGCTTGTAGGAGAATATTTGACTGTTATGCTCCAAGTGTATCCGATGAGTCTCAATTTGAAAAATTATCCCATTGCTCGCCTGACACCTTATAGCTCTCAATCTTATGTGAGGTTCTGATCGTTTTTAGTGTTGTGGAATTATTTGTTAGCATATTATTATTTATCTTTTAGAAAAATATTGAGCAAAAGCTAAATGACTCGACATACTCAACGATTCGGTTTGAGCTATCTCTTTGTCCGCCAGTCCGCTGAACAATATGGAATATATTTCAGATGCAGGAACAGAACCGTGTCTGGCTGTCGGTCACATTGGTTTCTAAATACCTATAGGTAAATTCGCTATAAGAATAACAAAGACGTATAGTTTAACACTTAATTTTAATAGATTTATCTTTTTTGTTAACATTATAAACATTACTTATCGAGTGACAAATGGATTTTTTAGGTGGAACGAAGCAGCTGTATGGGCGAATAATTTAAATATAGCTTGGAGACTGTTGCTAGAAGTTGTTTTTACGCTGTGAAGTATATAAAAATAGAACGTAAGAAGTTTTCCAGGGCATAAATCATAATGAAAAGCCTTTGTAGGAAATAACCAAGAGTTAGGTACATATTACAAAAGGCGAATTTAGGTTGCTCCATGGCCCATTTACCTACTTTGCACCTAACATTAAGCGTTTGTATTCGTGAATAATTAGTCTTTACGAAAAGTAGTTTGTAATGTTCACATTTATTTATTTGCCTACATAATATTTATGTTACAGTGTTGGCCACGGGTTTTATTCTTGCGATAGGAGGAAACTTGAAGCATATTCCACCAAACTTTCTAGTGTACGTATATTGGTAGAGAAGATACGGATTGAAGCTCGTTTTTGAGTTTTTTAACAGCCTGTTAGTCCTCGTACAAGCCCTTAATACTTCAATTTAATGACAATAACCGGGATCGGCGACATAACGTGTCCTCTGAAGCATGGAAGCTCCCGACCGCGCCCGACGTTATTTAATTAGCTTTCTAGATCAGACCGCCTATGACCTAAACAACTAGTCGGATTTTAAGTATGTAGTGTCTTTACATTTATATTCAAGTCAGGAATTCCATAGGGCATAATTGATAGGGCTGGACCTCATTGCAAAAAATAAACTTATTCTACGTTTAAAACTGGCTATATGACTATTGATTATATTTTTTCCGTAATTATTATGCAGTTTGCCTCTTTTTATCTCGAATATGATCTTAGTCTTGTTTGAGTACAAACATTGCCTAGGATCTGAGTATACGTTTGTTATCAATTTATTTCTCACCCTCTAAAATAGACAATAAATACATAAGTATTTTTATTAATTTTTGCGCCTAAAGTCTGCCTTCCATATATTGATGGCAGTCAGAGATAGATGAATATTTCTAGGATGTACCATACTTATCTATAAGATTCTTATTAATTCGTGTCTTAAGCATTATCAAATGATACCACTGATACCGACTATAGTTGAAATGCGTAAGAAATACATGCAAATCACAGATATAAGTCTAAATAATTAAGTGTCTGTGTCGCCATTGCATAAAAAACTAATAGTTTTCATAAAAAAGTGCGCTTAACAAATAACAAATCCTATTCCGGCAATATTATAATGGAATAAGAATTACGCATATCTCCGCACCAGCTGTCATACACACGGACAACGGTATTAAAATCAATAATTTATAATGAGACGTAAATAACTTGTGTCGTAAACATAACTGATTTACGCGTGTCACACGACAGCCATATAAAATCATTATGTACAATAATACAAATAATGTCGTTGTATAATAGAGGGTAACATTTGTATGGATGTATGATTTACAAGAAAAATATCATACCGACCAAAAATACATTAATTTGATACGTGAAGTGAAAACTTCCGATCCTCTCTATGCGTATTGCGCGCACGGAGCAGTGTGAGATTTAGTTTAATTAAAGTTCATGTCAAGAAGGAAACTGGAAATTTAATATTTATGTACGTATAATAAGTGTTACAAATATATTAAATTAAACAAGATAAAACGTTCACTGTTAACGCAAATGTAAAACACATAAATGTCAATATGAGACGCCTCTGTTAAAAACGAGTTATTCCTTCTACATGCATCTTTGTAGTAGATAAATATTGTTTCAGTATGATCTACCCTAAAAATATAGAATACAAGCTATTGAAATTGAGTACAATTCATTCACAATTCATGTTACACTTCGGTGAAACTCAAGGATAGTTTTTATTTGCGTTTAATTACGGGAAAGCTTCACCAACTGCGACGGGCGACTAGTCCTATCCTACTAATATTAATCCGAAAGTTTGTCACGATGGATGGATCGATGGACGTTTGTACCTTTTTGTAGCAAAAACTACTTATCGAATTAGAATGACACTTTCCAATAATATAGTTTATACATCAGAATAACATGTAGGCTAAACTTTGTAATGATATTGAGTAATTTGGCTGTAATGTAACGATAATTATTAAGTAAGTCGCAAAAATTATTACCCTCTAAGAGTTATTGTGGCGTACGCTGCCTAAACCGTTAGAGTTACACAAAAGTAATGTATGGTGGAATTGTTTGCCTTAAATAGTCAAAAAGTGTGTCATCTCCAATAAGCTGACTGGCTCCCTTCTCCACCGAATCCAAGACATCCAGCCGATACTTGGCAGATCCATCCCAAAGGTGGCAATAGTACTCCATGCACGATCGCACTTGCGCCTGATATAAAATGAGCAGTTGCTCAGGCGTGAAGTACTGTTTCACACTGTTTAGTATGCTAAGTTTTCTCGCTGCTGTTTTTGCCAAGGACTCAATGAAGTGTCCAAAATTAAGGTTGGATGACAGATCCATACCCAATAGAGAAAGGTGATCATCTATGGGCAAGGAAACATTCTGGAAAGTAGGAGTCAGGTTGAAAGGACTACGTTTGGCGGAAAATAGACACGCTTGAGTTTTTGAGGCATTAAAAGTGACCCTATTAGCGTTGCCCCAGTCCGTAAGGAATTTAAGGGTTTCATTAATACGCTCAACCATAGCTTCACGCTCTAGCTGGATTTTGTCGCTACTGGCTCGGGCACATGGAATAAATTGCTCCACGGTGCTGTCGTCTGCATACCCAAGGATACCAGGTACGAGCAGATCATTAATGTGCAGCAGAAAGAGCGTCGCGGAGGTTCATGAGGAACTCCGGCATTAGTATCCATTCCGTCAGACGAGCATCCATTAAGGACTACTCGTATCGACCGTTCACTCAAGAAGTCGGCAATCCATTTGCACAAGCCAGCTGGAAGCCCAAACAATGGAAGCTTGCTCAGAAGACCCGCATGCCACACCTCATCGAGCGCTTTGGATACGTCGAGAGAGACTGCAAGACCTTCACCGGGCCTCTCCACAGTACTAACTAAAAGTCTGCGACAAGTATATATGTCTATCTTTCATAAATAACCCACAATAACTGTTTTTATGTTAAATAAAAATTAAAAATATTAAGCTCATGTTTAAGTGGCTTCAATAGATACTAAATATTAATCTTTATCGAAACAAATTATTAAAAAAAATCAAGCATCTCATATAGATAACATATGCTTTTTACGGATAACACTTGGCGGAACCAATAAAAGTTTGTGTGCAGCAATAATATATTACGAAATGTAATGAAACTTGGAATATTAATAACAATAGGTGCCTTGGACGCATACAAAGACGAATACACTAACCCGAGCTAAGATCAGAAATCTAAATTCATCATTCAGTATGTTTTGTATTATTTTTCTACAAAACAGGGGTAATATAAATTAAGACTATTGTGGCAATGAATCAGTTGCATAAATCTACCATCGAATAAGTTTCATGAAAACGCCATCTTGTAATGAAAGTTAGAACTACGATGAACTGTAGAAGAGTTAAATAATATTGAATGAGCGCCATAGGTTCACAAATTAACAATAGATTAGACTCCTTATCCCTAGTTTATTTATTTATTTATTTATAATATGCATGCAGTCCAAATGCTAGGGTTTTAGCCGGTAGGAGTCCGGCATATCCTCTCCGCTGCCCCCGAGGCTGAGAGGAACCCATGAAGGGTTTCCCTACGAAAAAAAAGACCCCACGACATCACATATTGTCGGATGCACTTACCCTCGTAGCACACCGATGTCTCTGTACGTTACATTGGTGTATTACATAATAACAGTATTTTTCAAAGCGTGGGTCTTAAAGCCTCAATAGAGGAAGGGGGCCTGGTCGCCTCAGTAAATGATATTTTCCTAAGAAAAAAAATTATGTGACATTTGTAGGTTTTAATTACATATTTAACCGATACGAAAATACGGATAAAATGTACGGATTAATTATTTGTATTGTAGTAGAAAACAGGTCAGAAACTGCGAAGGGTCCCTACCCTCCGTTGTTTCTGACCTGTATTCACCGGTACGATCCCCTGATTGTGTAATATTCTTACACACTAGGGATGTTGTTCCATGAATCACATGTGAGATGTGATAGCACAATTAAGTACAGTTGTATGTATAGTTATCTACATATAAATAATAGAGTAGTGACCGGGCCATATAACATGAAGTAGATTACCGTTTTCTACTTCCGTTTAATTAAAAATACTTATATCTGTTTTGTAATGGTTCCCATACAACATGTCCAATACGTGAGTCACCATTGCAGTGAGTCACAAACCGCAATCAAAATAAGAAATTCAATAGTCATTGACCGGCAATCTAAACTTATTTTATACAGGAGAAACGTGACTTTGTTCGTCTCATGTAAGTATGACCTGAGAAACTACTGAACCGCATTTTATTTAATCGTTGAAGTAAGTCGTGTAGTGTACTTTTGTATATTTTTACTGTTAAACTCGGTTAGATATCTTAAAATTGATATGTATATTATTCGTGCTTTGAATCTGTCATTGCATTATTAACAGTAATATGTCTCTCAAACGGGAGGACGAGGTTCAAATCCCAGAGTTCCTCTGATTTTTCTGAGCTAGATACGTATTAGAAATTAATTGCTCGCTTTAACGATGAAGGAAAACATCGTGAAGAAACAATAACACCTGAGAGTTCGTTAAAAAAGTTCTCAAAGGTTGGCCAGCGCGGTAGACTATGACTTAAACCCTCTCACTATGAGAGGGGACCCTTGTCCAGCAGTGGGACAATAATCGATTGACGACGAGCGTAATATTGAATTTGTGTCCGGACGCGCGACGTTTACGAACTGTTTCATCGGAAAGAGAAATTCATTTTAATCTTTATATATTTATATATTTGATTTATAGTTTATATTATAGAATTAACCATAGGGTCTCTTACAATATTTCAAGTTAAAATTTTTTTTCGAACTGAATTCGGGAAAACAGACTAAACTAGGATATACCATGATCGAAAGTGATATCCTAGTAGTTAAAACTAACCAAGTATTATAGATACCCAATAAAAATAGTCTTACGTTAGAAATATTATATTTATTATATTATATTATTTATATTTGTATGCAAGCCATTATATTACTGATTTCTATATTTTCACAAAGAGGAGATTATGTAAGCGAAGGTAAAGTCAATTGATTTAGCTCTGGCCTATTTTTTCGAGAAGTTATCTAATCTACTTTATATATCCGCTAAACGCACACTGCTGATGTCTATGTCACACTGACACGTATACAAGAACTAGCGCTTCAGCTTAGTCTCCATATATCCCACAGTACTAACTGAGACCCACGGAAGTATATTTATTTTAGGTTGATTTATTAAGTATGTAAGTTTCCATAGAGTACAGTGAACTTAATTAATATCAGGTGGTATGCGTAGGAAATCTCTGCTTAAATTATTTTTAGTAAGTATTAGATTTGACTTTATTATGATCGGTTAAGTAGTTAATTCGTGTAAGCGTAGCAAACAAACAAATAAATAAACAAACAAACTCACATTCTCATTTATAGGTATTAGTTAGGATTCGAATGTTATACTCATAGTTCGGTATCTCTCTCTTTTGTCTCCTCAGCCGTATTGGTCCATTGCGGAACACAGGTCTCTCCCAAGCCGTCACTGAACCCGATCTTAGGCTTTTTTCAATCGATTCGAAATCTAGTAATCTAACTTTAGGTAAAACCTAATGTATGTCGTCTTATGGTATCACGTCGATAACCTATTTTCACGCCTACATACTGCGTACCTCGCTCTATCGTCTGTTTACTCTCTGGTAGACATCTGTTCTTTTATCCGATACAGTCT
>DWNM01000023.1:0-19132 GCA_018250375.1 Narcosius parisi helen
TATTATGTTGTATTATAATTTATGAATTGAAGTGTTATTCTTACCCGTCTGTAGAAGCTGTTACAACTGCTACTTTTCCTTTCAATCTAGAACTATGGATTTTTTTTGCGCTCATAGCGGATGTGTAACTCTGCGACATGACGTTCACAGCGCTAGCACTGGGTAGAATTTTTTTAAAATTAATCATTTTATTGAAATTAAAATCAAGGCTATACAAGTAAAACGCACAACACTAATCAGTTAATGATAAGGGTCAATGTTCATTATTTGAAGATAGCTATGGAGTGTAGAGACAACGAGCATCATCTCATAATACGGCAATGTTAAATGTTGTCGAGCTGTAAGCAGTAAATAATAGTTTGAAATCTCTCCACAATGGCGCTAGTGTAGCAAAACAATTGGAAATTAATTTAGCTGCAGTAGACAAAGTGAAGTACCGTACTTAATAGAACTGTAGCATACAGTACCTCAATTTTTTAATTCATGATTAAAATAATTATTGCAACAAAACGTTATAAGTACTTAATATTTTTTACCTATTTCACGTTTTATTTTTAAAAAATTCGCCATAATAAACAGGAAGCTTTTCATTCTTACTCTATTCTCCATCCTACTCTAGTATGTCTTGGCGCCTTTTTTTTAATTTTAAGAATGGCGTTGGTGTGGCACTTGGCCGTCACTAACGCTACCTTAATTTAACAACTTTTGACGGACGCTGAATACACAGGGGTAGTGCTGCTTGTTTGTGCTGCTGCTGCTCCATAGCGATAACTGTAAACATTTACCAGATAACATACAAAATCATTTTCGGAATTAATTTCTGAAATCGGTTATGAAGTTATTCTTGATTTTTATTAAGTATATAATATGGTGCGTCATGCTTTAATGTTTCCAGCGTCCACTAAACTAGATCTAGATCGCGTTCCGATATCTCTGAACGGATCGCCGGATCGTGCCGTGCATATGATAGAAGTTTTAGTTTTAATGGCCAATAAAATAATTGTAGTCGTGAAAACCCTTCGGCATCGATTTGGGACATTATTATTTTGTAAAAATATCATGTGTTAAACTGCGTAAGCTAAATTGATATGCTAATTTCATTCGAAAAGGTTAGTAACTCTGTTTGTGTCTTATACTATAAATTATACACTTTATTTTATTTATTCGAGGTCGATTATTTTATTTAATCTGTGTCCCCAGGGTTACCAGATTGGACGATTTATCACAAATTGGGCGATTTTCTTCATTTTTGCGCTCCAAAATTTTCATTTAGGGGATAAATCACAAATTAGGCTCTTTTTATTTTTATCAATAGAAACATCTGAAATCATTAAACTATTTTACAAATAAAATTCAATTATGTTCAATTAACCAATGTAGAAATATCAATAATAATCAAAAACATGAATTCAGCGTTATGTTGACGACCAAAAAAATAGGTCATCAACTTTAAGATTAGGCGACGTTTTAGAATATTTTACGACTTTTTACCATAGATGGAGCGACTTTCATAAAAAAATTCTGGCAACCCTGTGTCTGTGTTTTTTGTTTTTGTTCAGTTGCTAATTTCGACAAGGAGAGGAATGCAAGGAAATTTTTTTCTTCCTTTGTTTTGTAGGAAACTGTTTGACATTTACTATAAACAGGATTGATGTGAAATATATAATTGAATTGCCACAATAATTATACAACAAATTGAAAGCTAATGTCGGCTTTGTCATTTATTCGTGATTACGGTGACATATCGTCTGAAGACAGCGATTCTCCATGTGAGGAGATTACATCAAATAAGTGAGACATTTTTGTTAATTCCTGTTACCGTTGCTTAAAACCTTAAGTTATGGTTAAAGAATGTGAAATGTTACTCTTTCGATTCCAGAATATTATAAGACAAAGACATTTAACTAGTAGTAATAGACCGGACATTGGGAAGAAATCGAAAAATTGTGTAATCCATATTAAACAATTTATCTGTAAACTGATTGTAATAATACAATTTTGTGTGACAGATTAATACAAGCTATTTTTATTGGTACTTTTCCTCCATCATAAAATTGTACGAAAGAATGCAAAAATCACAATACTTCAATTTTTCTTTTTAATCGTCCTGTAAAAATGCTTTCTTTGAGTTGTTTCCTTTTTATATTCAATGAACGATATGTCAACCGTCAATCAATAAAAAATGGTGTCACTATGAAGCGGGATGAAATTTTTTATATGAAAATGTTGGCAATGTCCCCTCTATAGCCCTATGTATTTAATCTCTTTGTTTTAGACTAAAGTTACCACCTCCCAACTTGAGCAGCGTGTCAACCGTCGTAAAAGAAGAACATAAAGACGATCCTACACTGCATTCTGGTCGAATAAGGTCTTTTCCACATGTTAGAGGGAATTGGGCAACGTTTGTATATGTAAAATGTAAATATTTGCTTTTGTTTATTAACAAGTAGTCTAGAATATATAATTTTTTACTTAAAAACAAATATACTTACTACTAAGATGGTTTTGAATCCTCTGTGGTTCGACTCTGGAGGCACCACCGCTATACTTATTTCTTCCTTATGATAGCAGTGTTAAGCGCTGCTTTTTATGGTTTGAAGGATGTGGTAAGACAGAGATACTTAACTGAAGCGTTTCAGCTTAGGCCGTTTGTCCAATGCCGCCGTCACCGAGAACGAGGTTATTTCGTGCCGACTTTAATTTGAGGTGATGGATGTGCGGTGGACACGCGGCTATAGTAAATGTATGTACCGCTACTTCGGCGCCGTCATCACGTTCTCGGTGACGGAGGCGGTAGACAAACGGCCTTAGTCCTCAAGGGTGGTACTGTATCTGTGGTCGACCTTGTGTAGGACTCTTATTTTATCCAGGGTTGATTACAGATGTCCGTGGGCAGCAGTAGCCACTTACTGCCAGGTGGACTGCATGCTTGTTTGTTACTTCCGAGTTATAAATACTTACTAATACTACTCTATTATATCTGTAATCTATACGAGAATGAGTATATATAATGAGTTTATTGTATAAATGTTGAATAACACTTAATATGTATGAAAATAAGTAATGGTTAGATGTTGCTCGAAATGACGCTTTCTACACTCACAGCCCCACACTAGGATTCCCTGTGACGTGGGTGCCATGGACATACACATAGACAAATACACAAACCCAGACCCAGAACAGAAATCTAAATTCATCATTTAGATATCTGTCTGGTCAGGAATCGAACCCAGGACCCTCCGCGCGTAAGACCAGTACGGTGACTGCTCTGCCACGCGGGTCGTCAAATGTGACCATAACATAATAGTCATAAAATTTGTAATGTATTGTTAATCGTACAAAGGTTAAACACATCATGGGTAAAAGAATGGGCATTTGTACTGCAATCTATATGGTTTTTTTTATATAATCTGCATAAAATGTTAATGTATTTACTAGCTGTGCCTGCGATTTCAGTTGCATTTAAAAAAAATATTTTAATAATGGCTTTTTATTTTCTATAAGTTAACTCTATACTTTCATATGCATTTGGTTAAAAGCTGTTATTTTGACGTTACAAACAGACACTTCAATTTTATTTATATGTATAAGTGGTTATATAATTTTTTTGCTATTTTTCAGATCCACAGGAGGATGCCGTGTTGCAATTGATAAATAAATTGCAGGACTTGGTACTTACAGTTGATAAATCATGTCAGATTTGCGACGACATACATTTAAGTCTGTCTAGAACAGTTGTGCTACAATATCATCTGATTACAACATTTACCACATCGTTGCAAGCAGCTCTTACTGATGTTGACAGGTAAAAATGACATTTAAACTTTTTCCTAATTTATGAAAGTATGATACAAACTGACCTGACCTGAATATTTATGAATATTGAATTCGAATGCATTCTGTCAATGTTAAGATAGATAGATAGATATCTTAAGATATGTCAATATAGATTATATTCATTATGTAGTGTTTCGACAAGATGCAAAATTTGGTGTGCCGTCCTGTCTAGCACATATTCAATCAAATACGGTAGGTTGGGACAAACTCAGCTTTGAGGTAAAATCAAATATATTAAATAGCAGATGAATTAGTTTCTTTTTTCAAATTAAGACACCTTGCCTGGAATGTGCACATATGCATCATACATGTATAATCTTGCCCATTAAAAAATATTTAGGTTATATTTTACAAATTGTTTTGTACAATTTTACCCTGGCATCAATATTATCCCAAGTATTCATAATCTATTTCTTTGTTATATAAATACTATCATTGTTTAATGATAAATAATTAAATACAAAGCATAAATCATAAAAAAATAGACAATATTTTCTTAGTTACGTAAATTACTAGGTACATTTCTAAAGTATTTAGATCAGTGAGTTATGACATACTTATTTCAGATCTATTTATCAGAATAGTTTTTTTTTCAGTTTTGATTTACAGTTTGATTCTACAGAAGTGTATTGCAATGATGAGAAAACTCGCACATTTATTGCACTGAAAGCAGACCACTTCAGTAAAAAATATTTACTGAGAATTTCCAAAAAAGTCGACGAGGTTTTTGAAGAATTTAAATTACAACCATTTTATAAGGTAAGTTGATTAAGTTTAAAATAGTAAATTTAGTTGAGGTAATATTAGAGCGTGTTACTTAAATCGTAGGCTAATTTAGGCCATCTTTACAAAAATTGGCAATATTATAGCCTACAATTTCAAGCATACGATTCTATCCCATATTTTTTTTTGTCGAGGGGGAGTGTCACGAGGTCATGTGGGAATTTTATTGCACTGACCCCCAGGTGTCCCTCCTTGGCGCTGCGTAGAGGACTCAGGGATCTCCAATGGAACGTAACCAGGGTCCTGTAATCGTGTTGCGCCATCAGGCTCCGCCCAAGTGAGCATAAAGCTCGCCACACCATCCAGTGTGTTCAATGGGTCGAGTCGATATTATCCCAACTCTGATATTACCCCAGCTAACTATAGACAGACAACCTCTTGCAGTCTTTGACATGTTAAATTTTCAGGAACCGTCATTCCATAGCAGCATTCTGTGGGTGAATGGTAACAACAAATCAAAATTCGAAGGTATTTTAGATCGACTAAACGGTATTTTGGCTCAAGAGGTGGAAGATAATCTAAAAGCAGTTTTAATAGATAGAGCTCATTGCCAGATTGGAAACAAACGGTTTCAATTTTGTTTTACGTAAGAATTGTGTACAAACATGGATATGAATATTAATAGGGTGTATATTAATCCTAATTTTAATAGAGTACCTAATAAGGCAGTAGCACCTAATCCTGTGTATATGAACAATTATTTTCATATTAACCCTAATTTCAATCAACACTTGCCCAATATACAACCAAAAACCAATCATAACAGAAAAATATACGTGAATCCCAATTTTATAAAATCAACATCAGAAACCAAACTGGAAGTGAATAGTAAAAATATACAGTCCGATGTTTCTAGCTCCTTGAAAAATGAATATGTCAGTTCCACCGACCGTTTGATTGATAATAATAAACCATCGGTAACTATCCCAGCACGTCCCTCATGTAAATCACGGTATCGTTTAATAAGAAACAATAGCTCCAAACCTTTAGAGACTGAAAAGCGTATACAGGAGACTTGTACCATTAAAATTAGCAAGTACAAATCCATACCAATTCGTAATTTCAAAAGTAATTTTCAAGTTGCTAAAAACGTTTCAACGGCTAGACACACGAATACTAATAAAAATAAATTCAAATTTGTTAGACAGGACATTGTATCGACAAGTGCGCCTATTAAATTGACACCGAAACCAAATCCTTTGAAAATCAGACGAAATGTCGATTTGAATTTACAAATTAAATTCAAAGTTACAAGTGGTGTAAGAAAGAAAAATAATATTCCGTGTCGCCTCTTTACGAAATATGGTAAATGTTTAAGAAACTTGTATGGAACTTGTGAATATTTACATGACAGAAAGCACGTGTCTCTGTGCCGAAAATTTATAAAGGGAATCTGTCACGACAAAGTGTGCCTTCTATCGCACGAGCCATCGTCTAAGAAGATGCCAACTTGCTATTTTTATTTAAAAGGAATGTGCACGAAGGAAGATTGTCCATATTTGCACGTGAAATTAAGTGAAAAGTCAAAAATTTGCCCCGATTTTCTTAAAGGATATTGTGATAAAGGTGATATGTGTGTCCATAGACACGTTACACCTCATCCAAATAAAACTACTAATAGTAAACGCTTAGTTAATACTTTTAATAAACACAAATTGAACAAAGCTATAAAAGTAAATGTTTCTAAACCAATTAAAATTAGTCAATCTAGAAGACTGAATGCACAAGTTCAATGTAAGAAAGTTGAAAAAATACATCAAAGTTATAATAAAATTGAACAAGAAAAAGATGGTGATTGTAGGTATTTTAAGGAAGATTTCCGTAAAGATGTGATGTGTGAGATATTAAAACCAACAAGAGTTAAATTAGGTACCTTACCATCGTTCATACAATTGTAAAAAAAAAAATATTTAAAAAAAATCACCGATAGGTACCAATAAAGACTCAGTTTCTTGTAAGACAATGTAAGTCAATATTTGTTATTATTTATAATTTATTTATTGTTAGCAATAGTTATTTCACTAATGTTATTACTTATTATTTTTAGGAAGTCCTTTTGTATGTATAGCTGAAAGATTTTAACCTGCAAGGAAATCTGAACATACGTAATAGATAAACCTTGCGCTGTAAAACCTTTAGTATGCCTAGCGTATTACGATTTTTCCACTCAAGTGTACGCAAATCTCAAGGTGGCTTCCGACTATCCGTAAATCCACGGATTGCATTAATATATAGATTACAGTATATTAGAAGAGAATCTCGTTTCTATTTCTTCACTTATAGTTGTTTTTTTAATTTGTTTGAATTGTTTGCGTTTTTATGTACTTACTATTGACATTTTGTACCTGCTGTACCTACTTCGTAATTTATCGTGCTTTCGTAAGTACTGGATGTAAGAATTTAATTTTATAAAACTTAGATTCTACAGGAATTTATCCACTATCGGTGTTTCCATGATTACTCAAAGCTTATCGTATGACGGCATTTTCATGGATTGCCATACCACCGTACCATCGTGGTAATTGTAATGTAAATAATAGGGTAATAAGAAAATATATCAAATACGTAGTTATATATTTTTTAAGTAAAATAACATTGTCTACTGTCATCAAAATGATTAAGTTTATTATTGTGAATGTTATTTGTAAATATGTATTTAGAGGAGCAATTATTTTTGTACTGTCCTATGTTATTGATGTTTTAAAGCCAATAAATAAACTTAATTCTTAGATAATGTAGTTTTATTTTTAATAAAGTGTGTGCTTCCTAAGAACCTTCTGTCAGACAGGTATATGCCCAGTGTCGTTCTGATCTGAATGTTGGCCCCTTACATTCTATCGTTTCATAGATACCGCGAATGCGTGTCCTATACGTGACAGGAAAAATATTTTGAAGGTCTTAGAACCTTTTTCTGCATAATAACAGCAGCTGTAAGCGCTGCTGTATTATGGTTTGAAGGGTGTGGTAAAGGAGTCATACTTATTCGTACCAACATAGTCCTCAGCGATAGCAACGCATCTGGCTGACCTCAAGTAGGATTATTCTTATCTGGGGTTTACGAGCGTATATGGGCGGCACTGACCACTTACAATCGGGTAGACTGCCTGCTCGTTTGCTACTTCCATATTATATAATAAAAAAACTGAAATGATTGGTTACGAGTACACATGCACGGGCACAAACCAGACTGATAGGAAAAATATTCTCCACACTTGCAAGGTACCGTATGAAGAAATCAAAGACAAAGTAATGTAATCACGACTTGTATTAAAAACATATAACAAATTTAAAACAAACTTGTCTTACTTTAATTATGATAATATAATAATGATAATTATATTAACGCGAGGGCTAATTTTTATGTTCTTAGTGCGTCATTCATTCGCTACACACCATGTCGGCAACACGAACTATAAAATTACTACATTTATTGCTTCAAGGAATTTCGGGATCCCATATTTTGTTATTAAGATTGACATGATTCTTAAACGATATAACTTACACCCGTTATTAATATTAATAATCAACCTCATTTTTTACTACTAAAGGCCGAAATTTGACAGTTTCTGCCAAGCAGAAGTTGTCAGGTTCTATCTTTGGTAGACAACATTGGATAGATTGACTATTATAGTCCGACAACTTCAGTGCGTGTGGCCCCTTTCGAAAACAGCTATGCTCTAATTGTTTAGTCTATAGTCATTTCTTGTCAGCTTCATCAGCAACTTTTCAATTATCCCAGGTAAAGAATTTTAATTTCATAAAATGACAATCTTAAAAATAGATCTCATGTTAATCGTCAATAAAATGCATAATTATTGCATATTTCTTAGATAGTCGTAACATGTTAAAAATAGATAAATCCTATTAATATTACAAAAGCCGAATGTTTGTGACGATTTGATTGGATAGATGTTTGTTCCTCTTTCACCTAAAAATCTACTAATCAGATTTGTCTGAAATTTGGTACACGCACAGTTTATGATCTGGATTAACGTATAGGATACTTTTTAAAGTAGTAAACTAAACCGACGCGGGCGGAGCTGCGGGCAAAAGCAGTAGCAGCAGTAGTCTATAAAATTTGCCACTTATTAGGTAGTTTTGAAAAGCTAGCAACACGCATAGAAAAGTTTGTCGAAATATAATAACGGGGGTTGGGTGAATTGAACTGAAAACCTTTTTTGAGATACTAAAACTTCGTGTTATAATAAACACAACAGCCTTTGCTAAAGTTATTTAAAAAGTAAATACTAGATAAAAAAACATTAAACCGCAAAAATTAACAGATTTTCAAATATTAAACTGTGTTATAAATGAACAGGTTTTCAACATTAACGGATTTTGTACTAAAAGTATTTTTTATGCTTACACGAGTATCCGAAATTCATTGCATTTGACATTGTCTCCTTATTAAAGAGAAAGTTGCGCAAATATTAAGCGACCTCTGTCTATTACGATCGACGATATATAAATTTTGAGGATTATGTTATTATCAGTTACATAACATCTAGATGTGCTGAAAAGATAAAGCTAATGTGTGTTATTTGAACCATTTTGGCATTTTGCTTTGTTTAGACGTCGTCCTCTCCGCGTTTGGTCTCTGGGACATGTTGCCGTCGTCTACTCTTCTTCTACTAGGTGCTCTGAAAATAAGTACCAGCAGGGATAAATACACTATTATTTGTGACTCTGTGTAGACGACAATTTGTTGTGGCTATAAGTTGTATATGATTTTAAGCTAATATTATCGCGGAATTGAAAAATTACAATTACGTTATAAATATCGGCAATAAAGAGAATAAAAAACCGCGTATCGTGAGTACCCGTTATATATCATAATATAAGTTGTCGTGCTTGTCCAGGCGAGTTAGAATATGGGGGCAATTTGTCCCGGGTTAGAGTCAGTAGGGCACCACGCAAGGGAAGGACCGGTGCGTTCTATAGGGATCCCGGGGTCTCCCTAATTACGTGTAATGTCGCCACTAAGGGGGTTTTAGGGAGTAAAAATCTTACATAACTCAGCCTTTCCCCTGAAAAGGTCGAGTATCTTTACGAAGATTTCTCCCCCGAAAACAAAAAAGGGATAAATACACTTATATTATTATATATTTTTTCCTGTTCCTGTTTTAGGTAGTGAGACCATAATAGGTTGATAATATAATAAGTTCAATTTAGCCACAAAAAACAATTAAAAGACGGAAATAAGCAGTAAAACAACAGCGACACAACGATAACTGATTATTATTGTAAAGGTTTGACAGGTGTGGTATGCGCGGTTGTAACCACGCGGGACAGGAAAAACGCCCTTAGTATCCCTTAAGTTATAATTCGGATGTAGGCTCGCGCGCCCGACGACCGCCACAACCGAAAGCGAGCGGCGCGCGACACACAAGCAGTGTGCATTTATATGGAGCACCACACGAAGCACGCGCGTGTCGCTTGCAAGCCACGCCCGCCTGTCGCGGTCGTCGGTCGCGTGCTTCGTCTAGTGCTCCATATAAATTCATAGTACGCAGTGTGTCGCGCGACCCGCTCGCTTTTGTTTGTCGCAGTCGTCGGCCGCACGATCCTACATCCGAATTATTCCTTTAGATGTAAACTAGTAGTAGAACTATAAGATGAACATGCATGCACTTAATATTAAGCATAGTGACTGCACTATGTTTATTCTTTCTAATAAATAAAAAAGTGTGTGTGTACGTACACACGCGTTAGACGTTATACTTCTTTGGCGCAACAAGATAAAAAATTAGAATGTTGACTATAGCTAACTTCAGGGTGTCGGTTTTTCGTGACGTTTACTCTCATCATTTTTCCCTAACGCGCCAAAAGATGTATAACTTCAAACAGCCAGGAATATATAATTTTCTAGTGTAAGTCACTGGGCTCTTACCTATACTTCGACGCTAGAATGCTCGCTGCGTCACTAGATGTTTTCTTTGAGTATACTTCATCTTTGAGATATTGTCGATTTGAGTTATCATTGAGCCATTTAAAGTGCATGTGCACGCATGGTACGAATCTCGCAGCTAGTAACGTCGTTTGGGGGTCTAATGTTTCTTTGAGTGGTGTTGTGACTATGGTAAAGAAATAATAACTTACATTATATACATATATGAGATATAATTTCATTTGGTATTGAGATGATTATGAATTTTAACTCTTCATTTGTAATAAAAATAGCAATACTATTGAAAATATAATTAGCAGCGGTAAATCTGTCAAATTGTAAAGCTAAATCCTACTATTATTATAAATCCGAAAGTTTGTGACGATGGATGGAAGGATGTTTGTTCCTTTTTCACGTAAAAACGAGTGATCAGATTTGGATGAAATTTAACACACGCACAGTTTATGACCTGGATTTACATATAGGATACTTTTTAATGTAGTAAACTATGCCCACGCATTCAGAGCCGCGGGCATAAGCTAGTCGGCTATATTTTTTAAATGGTGACATCATTCACCACACCACGAAAACGATGTATTGCAAATTACTAATTATTATAAAAATAACAAAATCAACCTGACTGCTTAATAATGCCTATGTCACTACGACAATTTAGACGAATGCAACGATACCTCTTACGTTGAAATCCGTCGACCAGTTTGGACTGTAGGATTTGCCAAAGAAAGAGCCATATATACATCCAAAAATCATTACCCTCCGCAGTTGGTTAAAAAGATATAGGCAGTAATAGTAACTTACATATTCTAAAAGGTTCTTCTGGATGTTGTAAATATTCTTTGGCAAAATTGGTGACATCTTGTATTGTATTAGTAGGCATAAACACACCTTGCAGTATAATATTGTCAGGAAATTGAATTCTTACAACAACATTTTTATACATATTCATTTTCTGTTGTGATGTCTGAAAACAAATATGACAGTAAAAATAGGTGCTTGTTTCAAGGAATTCAATATTCACTTCTACTCTATAAATGTTTTTCAGAAATAATAGCAGAGTATAATTTGTCATATTTACATCCTATGCAATGTTTTCTCACAAAAAGCAATTAATTTTTGAAGTGAAAAATCCTTTAGCACCGTTGTGCACAATTTGTGTTGGGTAAAAAATGTTAAACTCGCGTCAGGACACGTGACCTGATTGCAAATTCGTAAGAAGGAGGGAGAGTGGACCGCCGGCGCAGCATAGGAGAGGAAATATCCCCCTCTCCTTCTACCGCGCGGCGAAAATGTATGCTTGCGCCTGCTGTTTCGTTTAGACGGCGCAGGGCGCTTGCGCGAATAGCGTACGTGTGTTTATCTGACAGATAAACATTTTAATTTAAAATAATTTGTAATGGTTCTGAAGCGTTAAATTTTTAATGTATTATAAATTGTGCAAAGCGATTCGTGCAAAATTATTCCCTAACTATTCCAAAATATCAAAAATGCACAACGTTAATATTGAAGTTTTCACTTCTGCCGCACTCCCGGAGTGCAACCCGTTGTTTCTTTTTATCTAAATATAAACTAAAAGTAGGAAATGCAAACCTGTATCTTTAGTTCCTCTCGTTTATCTGCAGTAATTAGGGGCGTGTTTTCTAATTCGATGCGCTTTTGTTGCAGTTCGTGGTATATTTTTCGCACTTCCTCTATTGTTAGTTCATAGAAATCGTCTGGAAGATCGCACACATCCTCTTCCACTACATCTGGTTGCATAAACACAATGGCTTTTTGTGTTCCCAGCTGTAAATAGTTCAAATATTAAGTACATTTCGGAGTCAAATGCAATTCTGTTGTCAACGTCGTCAACCCACTATTGTCCTACTGCTGGGCACGGGTCTCCTTTCAGAGTGAGAGTGATTTAGGCGATAGTCTGCTGCGCTGGCCAAGTGCGAATTGGTAGACTTTACACACCTTAGAGAACTTTTTTTTTTAAAAAACTCTCAGGCATGTAGGTTTCCTCACGATGTTTTCCTTCACCGTAAAGCAAGTTATAATTAATTTCTAATACACACATAACTTAGAAAATCAGAGGTGCCTGGAATTTGTACCTCGGACTTTTCATTTGAGAGGTCGAGCTTCTAACCACTAGGCTATCACTGGTTATTATAATTAAATTGCTTATATAATTAATTTCAGTAGATCGAAAATTGTACGAACGAAAGTCACTTCATCTTCAATTTTTAACCGCCTCTCAAGATTTTCTTGGGTGTTGCAAGGAACCATATTATTCGTTTTATTGGTGCTAGTAACGTCTTGGCTATGTCTTGGCTTTTCGTCAACATGCTCATCAACATCCATTTCATTGGAGTTATTACTTTGGTCAACTTCTTGTTTATTAGCTGTTCCTTCTGTTTTTTCTACATGAGCAATTCTTACTTCATTTTTAAATAATTTAACTGGATCAAATTTCGTAAAGTCGCGACTTTTGTCAACATTAGAAGGACCTGCCATATCTATATCGGTAGGTTTGGCAGTATTGCATTGATTTGGCGAACATGTGTTACTGGCACCATCAGGTATCTTATCTGGTTGACGTCGGTAAACTGATGAAACATTTGCCTGCCTGAAACATGAATATAATTTCAAATTATACACATACAAATATACACACAGATTATGTTACAATATTGTAATGAATAATTTCATTTTACTCGCACGTCTCGCGGACACCGCTTTATTTTGAAGTATTTAAGTTTCATATTTTAAGTGACAAATATATGTCTTATGAGAAATAAAGATACTTATACCCAATTATTGCATTTTCTGCATTATAATAATAATAAAGCCTTTATTTCCGAACTTTTGGCATTTTTACATATTTAAAATGAAGTATTTAAAACTAAAATCTACATTGAACTACAGTTCGGTGTGCTTTATGGCATAGGCCTCCTCCAACTCTTTCCACTGCTTTCTGTCTGCTGCTACTCTTGTCCAGAGAGGACCTAAAGTCATTTTCAGGTCATTCTCCCATCTTCCCTTTTTACGACCTCGTTTCCTAATGCCATCCCTTGGGTACCAGATTGCCACCTGTTTGTTCAATTTCTCCTTTACATGGCACAGCACTTTTTAAAAAGGCACTATGCTGTATAGTCATGAATAATAATGAAAAAAATGCATACATAATCCTCATGGAGTGGTTTCCTTCGTTGGAAAATTAATGTGAATGTAGTTTTAAACATGGTTTTTATGGTTTCACTCCCATGGCACCACCACAACAGGATTAAGGGCTGCTGTGTTTTGGTTTGCAGGGTGTAGTAAGGGAAAGATATTTATATGACATTTTAGTCCTCAAGGGTAGCAATCAGTTCTAGTGTCCTCAGGATTCATTTTACAGACATCCGTGGGCAGTAATTGTCACTTGCCATCAGGTGGACATATTTGTTTATTATTTCTATATTATGAAAGAACAGTCATGCTCAGTGGGATAGTAATAGAGATGTGACATTTTCCAAATAATAGTATTTAAAATGCAAAATACCTATTTCTATTTTATATTTTAAATTCTTTTGAGAAAAGTATTTAAAATATTTGTATTTTATTTTAAATGCAAAATGAAAAATTATTTTGTATTTTGCATTTGAAATAGCAAATTTGGAAAATATTATCATTTTGTATTTATAAACCATTTTGCACATCTCTAAATAGTAAGATAATGATGATAAAATTAATATTATATAATTTAAGTCTTATACATACATAGCTTCTTCTGCCTTATCTAACAACCTCAATATAGCCCTTCCAGTTAGTAATCCCAGCTGTCTAAGGGTTTTTTCCTTAAGGGCAGCAATACCAATCACTTCTTGGCGCATATACATGATTGTTGGATTTTTTAAAGCTTCTAACTCATTTGGAGCCAATGACGATATCAAATCAAATAGTGTTGTTTTTGAAGGGAAATCACCAGTCTTTCTCTCACCTTAAAATAACAAGAATTAATATCATTAACTTAACTCCAATTGTTGCAATGTTTTGATTTTATTTTCATTCAAATTGCAATGTGCTGATGGTTTTTAGACCTGGATCTAGAGGGGGGGGCAAACCGGGGCTGCCCTGGGGGGCAGCATCAGGTACCAAAATTATGATAAATTGTTTTTGAAAAAAGAAAAAAAATACTCTTTTTATGAAGTTTTTTTTAAACTAAAACATAACCTAGCCCAGCGCTGTATATATTAATTTACAGAGGTGGTCGTCAATATCCACCTTTATCCTGGTTCAAAAAAATCGTGGACCCGGGTTGATCTATTTAAGAGTAAATCAATTATTGGAATCTGTTTATTGCTTAAAGTAATTATATTTTCCATTACTTTTGTATACAATAAAATAATTTCACCATATAAAATTACACACTGTTTCACTCATACGAGATTCTTGTGTAAAATGTTAAAACATTAGTAATTGTAGATACTACAGCAGTGATATCCTAGTGGTTAGGAACTCTCCCTTTTAATCCGGGGGTCTGGGGTCTAAATCCCAGACACACACACCTGATTTTTCAAAGTAATGTGTGTATTAGAAATTAATTGCCACTTGTTTAAGCAAGTCAAAGAAAACAATGTGAGGAAACCTGCATGCCTGAGAGATCTTTAAAAAAATTTTTCAAGGGTGTGTGAAGTTCACCAACCCTCGCTTGACTAACGTGGTGGACTATGGCCTACCCCCTCTTACTCTAAGAAGAGACCCGTGCCCAGCAGTGGGAGAGTAATGGGTTGACAAAGATACATACTATGTTTAAAACCAAAATAGAGTAACAACATAGTTACACTTCAGTCTTACCATCTTCCAAATGTAGACCAATCACTACATTAGACTCCACTCTTTTCTTCTCAGTTTCCACCATTTCCAGCATAGCTTTATTGGGCAAGTTACAAAACCGGACAGTTGTTGTTAAATCTAGCACTTTGTTGTGATGTTTCAAATCATACTCTTCAGACTGGAACCCTTGTTTGACACAAACATCTTCCAATACCTAAAACATGTATAGAAATATGGCACATTTTTTTTTAAAACATGGAAGTAACAAACGAATATACAGGCCACTTTATGATAAGTGGCTACTGCCACCCATGGACATCTGCACTTAACCCTAGATAAGATAAGAGTTCTACCTAAGGTCAACCACAGATGCATTGTTACGCCTGAAGACTAAGTTGGAATGCCTCGGATAAGTATGTCTCTCTTACAACACCCTTCAAGCCAGAAAACAGCAGAGCTTAACACTTAGGTGTAGTGGTGCTGACTCTGGAGCCGAAACACATATAATTGTGTGTACAGTCAAGTTGGGTAACTTCAAATTTCCATGTAACTTTGAATAATCTGCTCGAAGATTTATATTTCTTTCAAACACTCTTATGTAGTGTAATTGCTTGAATAATTATATGTAACGACATTATTAGATGTTTGAAATCTTCAATGTGTCATAAAATTGGCTGCTGTTAACAAGTTTTAAAAACTTTAGCAACTTTTTCTGTTAGTGCCATTTACATGTATTTTCACAATAGGATTTACCTACCTGCTTATAGGATATTTTGGAAACGTTTCTTATATTAGTTTAACAACCATTGTGTATGATAATTATATTTAACTAGCTGTGCCCCACGGTTTCATCGGCGTCAAAAAGTTAAAGAAATGTTTCTAGATCATAACTATCTATAAGTGAAAACTTGAAGCACTTTAAAAAGACCTCCATTATGTGTGAGAGTCAGATACAGATCAATCGGGGAATTATATTGGTCATTAATATCTCTCGTTTCAGACAATTTATATAAATAAGTTATAGCCTAAAGCCTTCCTAAAGAAATTATCTAATATACCTGAAATCAATTATTGAAAATGGATCGGCACTTTCAGAGATTAGCGCGTTCAAACAAGCAAACAATCTCTTCCGCTTTATAATTAAAAAAAAAAATTTAACAAAATATCCCTCAAAGTTTTGTTTACCTGTAAGATATTGGTATCAGCTGTACATTGAACTTTAATTCTTCTACCGTTTGGGGTAAGGATAATTATATCTTTCGACATGATTTATATTCTATAAAACCAATAAAATCTGAACTTGAACACTCAAAACACTTCTTTAAATTTTATCTATTTTAGTTTAAAATTTTTGTACTGTCATCGAACTCAAATCACCGTCGGCAAAACTCCGGGAAATGTCATTCATAGTATCAAAGTGACAGTGACAGCTATGTCAAACAAAATGATACAGACAATAAAGTCCAAAATATAGATGCTACACTTAACCCAAAACTTCAAGGATTTGATGTTTAAATGAAAAGAAGAACAAAATATATTGGACAAAGAACCGACTCTATTTCATGCTTTACGGCCGTTCATTTGCATGAATTATTGATTGGAGCATCAAAAAAGGAGTCTGAACACGGATTTGGATTATTAAGTGTTGTATGAAGACCATTTTCCTTAATCTCACAAACAATACAGGCACACGCAATGCCTCTCAAATTAATTATTGCAATCTTAATAAATGAAAGGTATCGTACGCAGTGTAGTAGTAATGAGCACCATCTTTATGTATCAATAAGTGTTCGTCGAAGGTCATTAAATTAAAGTGGTCTTAGTATAGCACGAAGAGAACTTTTTATGTTACCAAATTATTTTGTGCTACATAAATAGTTGAGGTTCAGTATACTGCATTTCTATTAACTACTCTAGTCGCTAAAATGAATAAATTTATCAACTCTGCGCATTTCACTTTGTCTACTCCGGCTAAGTTCATTTCATACTTTTTTGCTACACTAGCACCATTTTGGTGAGTTGTCGAACTATTAACCGAAAGTAACGTAGAATACCTCCCAACACTTCATAACATAATCACTCAAATTGATATATATGTTATTAAAACTAATCACAATTGATATAACAATTTGATTATGTTTTACGCCTTCCTATTTTGTGGTTTTATGTCACGGTAAAGTAATCGAACTAATCTAAGCGACTGATCTTAAGTTTCGGATGATCCAACTCGAAAGACCAAAAAGTTTTAGAGTTTGAACCGAAACGGGTAGAAGGACGATGATATTAAGTGCATTAATATGAATGAGTGTAATAAGGGGGTATAGGTCCCCCGCCAACCGCAGTGAGCAGCTGCACCGCGTGAAGTGCATTTCACAGTAGTAGCACTCTTATAACATTTAATTTTCATAATAATATTACTGGAATTAAGATTTCAAAAATTGTTTCTTATATTTATTTTATTTACAGGTTG
The DNA here is from genome assembly GCA_018250375.1 of Narcosius parisi helen. NCBI lineage: Eukaryota > Metazoa > Arthropoda > Insecta > Lepidoptera > Hesperiidae > Narcosius > Narcosius parisi. Next base: position 17,793 of record DWNM01000023.1, read on the forward strand.
TACTAACATATAAAATTATAAAAAATAACCTTCTATACTGTGTATTGATTCCAAAGATCAACAATTGTTATACTATGTTAAATAACACTTATAAATTTGGTGATACTTTTAGCTATAAATTATTATGCACAACTTACCGAATGTAAGTTCTGTAATATTTTGAAAAGTTTTCATCGTTTAGCAGGATAATGATGTTTAAGAAATGGGGGTGCAGTTTAAAGGGAGTATTATATACATGTAAAATTGTAACCTTTTATTGTTTCCGTAGTAAAAAAATTCTACAAAATCCCAAAAGTTCATAAAGAATTTATCATTTAAAAATTAAATGTAACAAAATAATATTAAGTGATACCTGACAAAATATATTTACTAACTTAAAGGTATATATAAAAGAGAATAAATATTGTCCAAAAAATATATTTTATTGTAGTAGACAACACGAGGACGCACGCCCAGCGCCCAGCCCGCGCCGCGCGCGCGTCCCACAACAACGCTTCGCTATCTACGTCCATCACTCTGTTTTAATAATTGGAATAATTTATTTAATAATTACAACGTTTTTTTTATCTGTCCGTATTTTAACATTAGGTATAACTAATTTCGTCTTGTATAACTTGGTGTAAGAACAGCCTTCAGGAATTGAAATAGGGTGGCGCAATACGCGCCTCACAGCACTGTTTCCATTTCTACTCGCGTCCGCTCTCTGCAAACATAAATATTAGTAAAGTACATTTTTATTCGGTCATTTACTTTGGTATTATAGTGTACTCTTATTTATTTTATATATTTATTTCATATATTATTTATATATATTTATTCTTATGAATAAATAGGTACTTGATGGTCTATGATAAGACTCAAGATGCGTTATTTTTTTTATAATTAGAATTAATGACGAGGTTGACGGGCTACCTGATGGAAAGCAGTGACTGCTGCCTACGGATACTTGCAACACCAGAGGAGTTGCCGAAACATCGCCTACTTTGAAGAGCTCTTTTCGCTTTTTTCTTGAAGAGCTATGTCATGCATAGCGCTTCAGGATTACTTCAGAAAAAAATATTTACATTTAATAAAAAATCTGCAAGATGTAGATTCGTGCCAGAAAACGTGCAATTCGACCGCAAAAGACTGTCACGAATGCAGTAGACGTGGTAGTGAGCTCAAAAGCTCCATTACGATGTATAGTTCCTGACCTAGAGCGTAGGTCGCCGCAAGAGAGTGGACGGTCGAGATCGGGCAGCAGGTCGGCGGGCGCGTGCAGCGTGCGCGGGCGCGTGGCGTCGTGCGCCAGCCCGCCGGCCAGCAGCGCGGCGGCCGAGGCCAGGCGGCGCGGCGGCGGC
>DWNM01000024.1:0-18945 GCA_018250375.1 Narcosius parisi helen
GAGAAATCTTTAAAAAAAAAAAGAAAAATTCCCTAAGGTGTGTGAAGTCTACCAATTCGCACTTGGCCAGCGCGGTGGCCTATGGTGAGAGGCGTTTCTCTCACTCTGAGAGGAGACCCGTGCCCAGCAGTGGGACAGTAATGGGTTGACGATGATGGGTCGCGCACCCCGCTAGCTTTAGTTTGTCGCGGTCGTCGGCGGTCGCCTACATCCGAATTATAACTTTATACTATTTTTAAATAAACTATTACACACACTTTCAAACGATTTTATTACTGTGTAAATTATTAAGAAGAAATGAAAACAAACTCAGATTTCACTTACAAAGTACAAACACAAAACCAGGCACATAGGAAATCTTAAAATTAATACTAATATAAAAATTTAAAAAGAAAGTAGGAAATAGCTACATTAAACTTATTTAACAATCTAAATGTCAAATTAACATCATGTCCATTGGGATACTTAAGCAATAATTTCTTATGTCCATATAATGAGTAGAAATTAAATATGTATGTCAAAGGAACCTTCAGTAATCAATAATTATAGTATATGTCAAAAACAATACACTATTGCATATCAAAATATGAAGTCAAAATTATCTAAGGGTACTCACACCTGGTACTTTTAGCAATGGTAGTTGACGATTTCATTATTTGCTTTTTTATATATATGATAGAAATGGCTAACATTCATCTGATGGTAAGTGGCTACTGCCACATGTGGACATCTGTGATCAACGCGAGATAACAAAAGAATCCTACCTGAGATCACAGATGCGTTGCTGCCTCTGAGGACTAAGTTGGAATGCCTCAGATAAGTACGTCTCCCTTACCACAACCTTCAAACCAAAAAACAATGGCACTTGATACCACCTGTTAAAAGGCAGAAATAGGTGTGGCGGTGGTGTCACCAGAGTCCAAACAAAAAGGAGGCTACGATCTTCAAACAGCATAGTGGAAGCTAGGTGCAGCAAACGCTACAGCTCTCTACTTTTGGACGTAGCAACTAAACGCGAAAAACGCAATGCAGCATTAATGCAGACTATAAAACGCCTTTTCTATACCGCGACCGAATTCAGTCGTCAACGTGATGGAGCATCGACGCAATCGCGAAAACGCGATGGAACAACGATGCAATCGCGAAAACGTGATGGAGCAACGATGCAATCGCGAAAACGTGGAGCAACGATGAAATCGCCAAAACGTGATGGAGCATCGTTGCAACGACAAAAACGTGATGGAGCAACGATGCAATCGCTAAAATGCGAATCGCCGCTAATAGAACCATGTCTGTTAAGTACTTAACTCTTAACAAAAAACTTAATATTAATTACCCAATATCTGTACAATCATATTACATGATTCCGAGGCTATATTTGGTTTAATAACTTAGCAGATTCTTATATGATGCTGTAGTCATACTATCTTTTATAATAACTTAATCAGTCTTATATTTTTGTGCTTGAGCCTCTAATTTAAATGTTATTTGTTTTAAATCAACATTTTTGTCTAATTTGAGATATGTTGTATTTCTTATATCGTGCAGTTTAATCCACTCGGGAACTTCATTCGCCAATAACTTTATATCTTTTTGTAATTGACCAGAAGAAACATTTGACTTGAAACTGCTGTCCAATTTTGAAAGGATAACATTGAGAGCTAACACATTCTTCCTCTCCGTGACAAATATGTTTCTTAGAGTTTTCGCGAGATCTGGCAAACGGGTGTAAATAGCATATTTTTCTTCATTTTCTGAAGACCTGGTCATAGCTTCCAGTGCCTTGGCTGCCTGTTTAGCCTTTACTTTTTCTAGTAACGATGCAGGCAAATTGCGCAGTGCGGGATTCAAAATAGTGATTCCACTGGTTCCTGGCAAGCTTGTCTGTGTTGCATTTGTAGAAGTTGGAGCAGTTTTACTTTCTCGAATACCAGTCACAATCTTTTCTTGTTCTGTGAGTCCCCTAGCTTTAGCCTGTGCAAGTTTTTCGAGGGCCCTCTCCATTTTTGTATTGCATTTAAACAACTCTCTTGCCTTTGCAAGGACATCTTGAGCTGAAGAGAACTTTTCTACATTTGGCATCTCTGGCAATTTACCACCTTCAACTTCTGGCACCTTTTCCAATTCAAACTCTGGATGCCATCGGACTAGTTTATCATCGGCTATCTCAATCGGAAGATCTAATGTTAATAAATATTGAGCATGATATTTCTTTACCAAGTGAAGTAGGGTATCATAGAAATATCTGCGTCTCTCAAGCAATACACTAGGGTTCATAACCTTAATGTCATTAGGCAAAATCGGAGAGATTATCATCTCATATGCATCTTTGTTTGAAGATGTTGCGAAGTTTTTAGTTTTTTGAATCTCGAAATTGTAGAAGTCTGGCACCAAATGTTTTATTTGTGCCAAGTGCTTTTCGGAGAAGTTTCTCTTGAGCATTTCTTGCACTGATGGTTTCAGTTTGTTGAAGGTTATTTTTTCATTTCTATTATATAATAAGGACACTACGGTTTCCATGCCACGAAAAATCTCTGCAAGGAATCTGTACTGATGGGGTAAAGGTAGACTTGTTGGTGATGCTGCCAGGGATGCATGTCTGATGTAGGCTGGTACCTGAAAGATTAACGTTTACATTATAATAAGAAATATTTATTCATTTTATAATACAGAAGTAGTCAATGAGCATGCCTACCACATGATCGTAAGTGACTACTGCCGCCCATGTAGATCTGTAATCTACCTCAGATAAGATTAAGAGTCCTAAGGTCGGCCACAAATACGTTGCTACTCCTGAGGACTAAGATGGAATTGTTATGTATGTCTCTCTTACCACACTCTTCAAACTGGAATACAGCAGCGCTTAACGCTACTGTTACTATGCAGAAATAGATGTGCATGAAGCAAATGCTTCATAATTGTGACTAAAAAAAAGTTTATAAGACCAATATGAACGATTTTCAACAATTCAGTAGTACTTAGCGGGACCCTGGTTTTATATTTAGGGGCATTTTCGAGGCCGGGGATATTAATAGCAAGACATTATGACCACACATATGTCATTATTTCCCATTTACTATGATGTCATGGTGAAAGCTGATATAATTAATTAATCAGGTCAATAATGATAAATCAGTAAATTATACGTAATTAGTGGGTACACAAACTAATTGAAGAAATAGCTAATAATTTATTGTTAGTTATGTAAGGTATTCAAATATTATGGCCTTATTGTGATGGTAAATTGAAAAAAAAACACAATATTCTTGAGATACTACCTAATGATATTATGATATTAGATGCTTACTTAAAATTGCAGTAATAATGATTACATTAAATCACTTCATTAATTAGCTAATAAGGAATGTGTTACTCAGTAATACTGCACAAATTAATCATTAGAATGCAATTACACACAATAACATCCTTTTATTTTATTATTATTTACTCTGATGGCATAATTTATTGTCTTCCCAGGCATGCACCTTTGATTTTGAAAGTTATGTTGTCATCGTCATTAACCCATTATTGTCCCACTGCTGGGCACATGTCTCCGCTCAGTGAGAGGGGTTTAGGCTATAGACTACTGCACTGGCCAAGTGCGAATTGGTAACTTTACATACCTTGAACTTTTTTTTTTTTAAAGAATTCTCAGTCTGTTTCTGACAATGTTTTCGTTTACCTTTAAAGCAACTGATAACTTTAACAAAAATCAAAGGTGCCTGCCTCTGACTTGAACCTTGGACCTCCCTGAGAGGAAGAGTTGCTAACCACTAGGCTATCGCTGCTTATTAAGAGTAAAAAATGGTACTGTAAAGTTTTGTACATATTAGAAATTGATCAAAATATGTTATTGGATGTCATTTTTCTATAACATACATATTTTGGTTTACTGACCTTACTAGGACTCTTAACAGGGCTGACCACCACTTTCCTTGGAGAGATCAGAGATCTGAGGCTGTCCTGGTCTTCTTGTCGCTTAGTAGGGGATAACAACTCATTACCAATTGATGATCTTTTGCTTGGACTGAAAAAATACAAACAGAAATTAAGAATTACCTATACATTTATGAGTATCTTAACTAATAATTTAAATGCGAATGTGGGTTTGTGTGTTATGCTTTCATGCCTTAACTACTCAACAGATCATAATGACATTTTGCACACACATTGTCCAGAAACAGTAGAAAAGGCAGAAAAAGATACCTTTCGTCCGGAAAAATTTATGGTCTCCAAGGGACACCCAAAATTACTTTTAATATTAATAAGTTTTGTTAGATACATGAATTGCTAATGATGGAATTTCTATTAACTAGGGTTGAGTTGAAACATAGATATTAAATGTTCTAGAAAATTAACTACTAAAGCTCAACTAAAAAATATATATATATATACACAACGAACATAAAACCTCTTCCTTTGGGAAGTCGGTTAAAAAAGACACTTTCTACACTCATAGCCCCACACTAGGATTCCCTGTTCCGTGGTTACCATGGATACACACATAGACAAATACACAAACACCCAGACCCAGAACAGAAATCCAAATTCATCATTTAGATATGTCTGGCCGGAGATCGAACCCGGAACCCTCTGCGTGTCAGACCGGCATGGTGACCGCTCCACCAGGCGTCGTCAAACAAAATACTATATGAGTAACTACTTTATATTGAAAAAAATAGTGATGTAAATAAACTATACCTTTGAGGAACGTCCACTTCAATGGATTTGAAATCTTTAAGGTTACGCTTCTCAGTGGTCTTGAGTTCTTGAATACCCTTGCTGATACGCTCTGCTCGCGCCCTCAATTCAGATAACCTAGAACTTCCGGCCAACTTCTTCCTGATGTCCCCAAGGCTCAATTCCTTACGGGCAGAACTTACAGTTTCACTTTTAGCAGCTACGTTATTCTTTACAACGTTTGAAGCATTTATTTTCTTTGAAAACGGACCTACATTTTGGTTCACGTCCGCAGTTTGCTTCACATTCATACATGTTTCAGATTTCGTCTCAGAAACTCGTGAAATATCAGCCTTTAATGCTTTTGCTTGTGTAAACTTAAGTTTATTGCCAACTGGAGCGGGAATCTTCCATCCACACTTAGTTTCTGAACGGTCAATGTGGGCAATCTTATTCTTGGAACTTACTATATCATCTGAAGCTGGTCTTTTTCTGCTATTAAAGAACGTAGTAATTGTCGTCTGAGACATTTTGAATTACGAACACAATATTTGAAATAGAACGTTATTGGTATGTCCTCTTAAAATAAGTTAATATTTAGCTTAGGCTTGGCTAGGCGGGACATCAGCAGCGTCCAATCTAAAGTGACAGTGACAAATTATAAATGCGCGCGAAAAACGGACGTACCGACAGAGTATGTAGTCAGTGTTGCCATGTTTCTGTATTACACATAGATATATTATCCTACTGACGTAATTATAATATATCTTCGGTTTTTGGTTTTACAGGTACATTTCATGTTTTTTGTATGCCCTTTGATTATATTATACTCTGAATCAAAGGCTATCCCTATTTTCTGCTTTAAGTCCCTTTTCTACCGTATTATCGTATTATTTACATAACACTGGAACACACACATTTAGAACGCAGCGACAAGTTGGACGATATTTCTTTTTACGTTTCCCAGCACGTACTTTAGGGATTGCTCAATGTTATATATAAATTCCATAATTTATGATGATGGCAGATGTGGATTCTTATATTTAAACCTCTACAATTGCACACTTTAATCAGTTATGAATCTATCTAAATAAAAATAAATAAATAAATAATTTCTTTAATTTAGTTTCATTTAGGTATGAGAGTATTAAAAATATAAATATGGGATTACTATTATTACATTTATGGAAGAAAACATAGACTTAAAATAAATATACAAAAAGAAAGGAGCATTTCTTCCCTTGTCCCCAAATAAAATATGTTTAAGGAATATGGAGGAAATCTAGAGGAAAATAATATAAAGCCTTATTTTGAGTTTACAGATATATGTATATATAAACTCAACATAATCTTTATATTCCCACGAGAAACAGAATAATAGTAACTTTCTCCTCGTGAATCCGACATGGACGTGACTAGATTTCAAATTATTTAACTATATCACATTTAAAATATAATATTTGTATTTCGTATATTAAAGGTGCGTTATTAGAATTCTCATCTTATATTATATCTATGTGTTTTAAACATTTTAAACACTGTCTACTGTCAAATACTTGTACTTGCCAAATATGCCACCAAAACCAATTTTGGTAAAAAATGAAACCAAAAAGAACGTGGTAGTTACACCCAGCAGAGTTGTTAGCAGACCTGATAATTTAGAAGGTGGTGAAGAGATTGAAATTGCTGCTCAAATAACAGTTCCCCAAGAAGGTGGTTGGGGTTGGGTTGTGGTTATAGCTTGTTTTCTGAGCATTTGTATTCTAGACGGAGTTACATTTACTTTTGGCAGCATGCTTCCAGATATTGCAAACGATTTCAATATCTCGGACTCTTTGGTGGCTCTGGTTAATTCAATAGCTGTGGCAATTTACTTTATAGCTGGCCCATTAGCCTCGGCCTTCATCAATCGATTTGGGTTTCGGGCATGTATTATGTCGGGATCAGTTTTAAGTTCATTTTCATTGTTAACATCATATTTTGTAACTAATTACGCATCACTCTGTGTATTTTACGGTGGTTTTGCTGGCTTTGGATACTGTCTTATTAATATGTCGTCGGCATTAGTAGTGGGTTTTTATTTTGAAAAACTTCGATCTCTCGCATTAGCTATTGCAACGTGTGGATCTAGCGTTGGTACAATGACTTTTTTCCCAATGAATTCTTATTTAGTGAAGCTAGCTGGTTGGCGAACTACTACATTACTCCATTCGGGGCTCTTTGGTTTGATATATTTCTTGGGCATGACTTTTCAACCACTTCTATCGCTAACCGTTGTTCAAACAACTGATGACCCTACACGTACGGTCACCTATTTACCAAATTTGTCAACAGTTGGTCTACAGCGCACTGTCTCAGGTACCAAGGCAGACACTCTCCTTCCAACTGCTACGGAACGATTGTTCAGTGCTGTGTCAAACGCTAATTTCCCTACCGCAGCAAACGTTGTTGGAGAAACCAAAGTTACATCTTCCACACAACCAGGGCCATCTAATGCGCCCGTCTCAAAGCTTACATTGACGGTTCATTCTCCTCACGGTGGTATTAGCCAAAGACATTTAAAGCAAGTTCAATCAATTATATCACGAACTAGTGTTCATGATAAATCACGACGTAATATGGAAATTAATATACAAATGGAAAAACCAAAGAAGAGTAGTTGTTGGGCACGGCTCTGTCATTGGGAAGAGCATATACCTCAGTCACGCCCAATGTATCGAGATGATGCGTTCTATGACGGAAAACTAGAGAAATTACCAGCATACCAAAAAAGTATGATGGATGCAAAAGCTGAAGGCAAAACTGGTCTCGAATATCAGTTAGCGGTATCAAGAGCAGCAACAGCCGTAGATTTGCAAGAACGACGAGGGGTTTTTACAACTGCTGCTAGAAGAGTACTAGCAACTATGATGGATCCTAAATTATTAAGGAAGAATTCTTTCATATTTATATGTATTGCTGGATTTATGGTCTATTTAGGTTTTCTAGTACCATTTGTATTTATTCAGTATAGAAATGAAAGTGCAGGAATCGATCCTAATCATTGCATGTTGTTTGTAAGCGCTATTTCACTAGCAAACGCGTTCGGGCGATTAATTTTGGGAGCGTTGGCTTGTAAACTTGAGCCTTTGAGAATATTCATTTTTTCTATTCTTGTAGCTGGGATAAGTACAATTTTGTCCGATTTGTCATATAATTTATATTATCAATATACCTATTGTTTTATATTTGGCTTCTTTATAGCTAGTATTGCCTCTTTAAGAAGTATGGTATTGGTATCTTTATATGGATTGGATAATTTAACAAATGCAACTGGTGTAATGTTATTGTTTCAAGGTATAGGCAGTTTAGTAAGTACTCCAATAGCTGGTGTACTTAAAAATAATTTCGGGTACTCCGTTTCTTTCTATGTAGCGGGAACATTCATTACATTTGGTGGATTTTTTTTAATGCCTGTCAAATCGCTGTCTGTAAAAGAAAACAAAATCGATTCAGAATTGCATAAGCAATCTAACACTAACATCAATATTAAATCCAGTGTATAAATAATTTTAGATTACTATACATAAGTAAGATATTATTTTTATGGTATAAGACCCTTAATAAATGTATTATTTTACTATATTTTATTTTTTGTATGGTTAGAAAAGGTTTCAAAGTGCAAAGTATGTAGCATATCATACATTGTTTCCCATAGCATATAACTTGGTTAAAGTATTTGAGTTTGAAATAAGTTTGCAAAATGACCAATTGAGAAATCACAATACACACACTTATCACTATCACTATTTATTAGTTGGTTAAAAAAACTATGAAATAAAAAAGGATCTATGAAAACATATTATTTTTATAATAATAGAATTATGTTGTAATGGCTGTCTTATAGCTTTTCAAAACATAATATTTCTATTATGTACTTTGCATCTTTGCTCTTATTGAGTATAGATAAAAAACAATTTTTATTGAAGTAAATGAGAATCGTACAAGACTTATGATTGTTTTTCTCTGTATATTATATTCATCTGCATAATTTTAATAACTTTAAAGTTGATGAGACTTTTATTTAAAAGTATTATATCTTGTTTAAGAACGAATAAATATATGAAAATGAATGTATTTCTTAAGTAAGTATTAATTAATTCAAACGTTCTTTATTATGGAACGGTATTTTTCTCTATAATAAAATTTTTTGGAATTATTATTGTAATAAGTCGTTGTGATTTATTTCTAATGGCAACATTGTAATGGCCCGTGTTCGAGCGCATTTTGTTCTGTCTGCAACCGGCCGCCATACTCAAACAAAAAGATTGAGATGAAAAGATAAAATTTTTATATATCCCAAGTTGTTGAGAGTGTTTTAATTTGCTAAATGAGTTCCAAATCAGATGTAAATAGAAGAGTCCTAGCCATTCAGGCGAAAAAGAAACGACATAAACTCGGAAAGAAGAAAAATCGTGAGGATGATCACGGCGCTGCTGGACAAGGAAATGGGCTGCGCAATCAGAATCAAAATCGTCTCGAGCCGACACATAGTTCTTCGAACGAGACGATCGAGGAGGACGAGGACGAGCAGTACGCCAGCGATGACGAGGAACAAGAAGACAGCGCGGACTACTGCAAGGGTGGTTACCATCCTGTCAAAATCGGAGACTTATTCCTAAATCGCTACCACGTCACCAGGAAGTTGGGTTGGGGCCACTTTTCCACCGTCTGGTTATGTTGGGATCTCGTCGATAAAAGATTTGTGGCGCTCAAAGTCGTCAAATCGGCACCCCATTTCACGGAAACGGCCCTAGATGAAATTAAAATACTGAAAGCCGTTCGGGACAGCGACCCTACCGATCCCAAGAGGAATAAAACTGTTCAATTGCTAAACGACTTTAAAATAACCGGTGTTAATGGGACTCATGTGTGCATGGTGTTTGAGGTCCTTGGCCATCATCTCTTGAAGTTGATTCTGAAGTCGAACTACAGGGGCATCCCTCGGGAGAACGTGAAAACGATCATACGACAGGTACTGGAGGGCTTAGATTACCTTCATACTAAATGCAAGATAATACACACTGATATAAAACCTGAGAATGTGTTAGTGTGTGTAGATGAAGCCTACATTCGCAAGTTAGCAGCTGAAGCCACCGAACTACATTCCTTGGGGCTCAGATTACCCCACTCCCTGATAAGCACTGCCCCTAAGGAGTTCCAGGAACAGGTGGTAACTGGAAAAATGAGTAGAAACAAGAAGAAAAAGTTAAAGAAAAAAGCCAAACGTCAGTCAATGTTACTTAAGAAGCAAATGGAACAAATAGAGGAAATGGAGGAACAAAAAAAGGTAGATAACAATAGCGAGTCTGCTCCAATGTCTCAGGATAATGACGATTCTCCACAGACCCCTGAAGAGGCCAGCGTCATCGAGACAACGCGCTCCGAGATTGATACCACCGTTAACGGCTGTGTTGATGGTCAGCGACCCGATGAGGAGGCATTCGACACTGACGCGGAAGCTGTTCAGGTAAGGAGCAAGCAGTATGGTTGTGGCGATGACATAAGCACGCCTATGTCGGAAGGGGAGATGATTGATACTCCACCCTCATTTATTTCCGAGACTAAAAGTAAATCCCTCGACAAAAAACCTGATCCAGCATTTGATGTGTGCGACTTAGAAGTTAAAATCGCCGACCTGGGCAATGCTTGCTGGGTGCACCGGCACTTTACGGAGGATATTCAAACCAGGCAGTATCGCTCGTTAGAAGTGTTATTAAGCGCCGGATATGGAACATCGGCAGACATCTGGAGCACTGCTTGCATGGCCTTCGAACTGGCCACTGGGGACTACTTATTTGAACCTCATTCCGGTGATGGTTATAGCCGGGATGAGGATCATCTCGCTCACATCATAGAACTCCTTGGAGATATACCCAAAAGGATTGCGGCTTCAGGGAAGTATTCCAAGGTGTTCTTCAATAAAAAGGGTGAGTTAAGAAATATAACTGGCTTGAAACCGTGGGGGTTGGTTTCAGTTCTCACTGAGAAATACGAGTGGAGTCAAGTAGACGCGGAGGAGTTTGCAGACTTTTTGAAACCTATGTTAGATTTTGATCCTAATAGACGGGCCACCGCCTATGAGTGCCTTCAACACCCCTGGTTGAAGACATTGCCCAAGGATGAAGAGGATGAAGATGAAGAGTCTGATGAGTAATTAAATAGCTCTCTGTCTGTGTGAATGTGGATGCATTCATGAAATCATTAGTGTCAACATACTAAGTATTTCAGTGTTTATGTTGATCAAAGTTTATTTATGGATTTGTTTGTGAATAGTCTAATTTGTATCTAGATTGTTTAGTTAGCAATCCTTAATTCCAGGATGAAAATTGTGTGCAACTATTGGATAATGCCGATTAATAGATGAATATCCCAGTTCAGTAGCAATGTATATAATACACCTGCTGCTCAGTGTAGCGTCGTAATATGTGGGCATAGTGATTGGCATTAATGATGAACAACTTACCCAAACTGTACAGATAGCTTTAGTGAAAAATTGTGATGTATGATGACGTATAGACAATATAGGTTTTGTCACATTACTCGTTTAGGAATTTATTAGTTGACATAGTATGCACTTAAAATCACCTAGAATGTGAAGAACTTGATGAGTCATGCATGCATACTGTAGCCTTTCAGGTAGTAGTATGTTCACATAGATTAAGTTTGTCTTTTATCTCTATCACAAAAACAATCTCATTATGTAAACTTTAGGAGTAAGACAGTATTTGTAATGCCACATTTCCGAGACTGCCTTTTTATATTACAATGAGTCACGTAAATTAACATGTTGGAGTCTACTGATTTGGGAGGCAGTATGAGACGGTGACCTCCATAACAGTTATAAATATATTATTTATCATAGATCCCGATTTACATGAACATGATTTGTATTAATTATATCTGCAAATTTACATAAATAAAACTTCAAAACGAGCTTGTTATAATGGATTTTTACTGAAACTGATAACCCTGTTGTAACCTGTATCTATTATCTAATATTTATTGTACTTTTTATATTTATATTATATTAACTTGAAAAAATGCACATGATTAAAAACAGTAATTATAAAATCCTATGTTTACGTATTTAAAAATGAAGATAATGTTATACATGCAAGTTTTTGTTATTATTGTCATTTATATGTCACATTCAAAGTGATTATCTATATATGACATACATAAACGTAATTATATTTACATTCTATAGTCATACCTGTTGTAATCTTTTGTTATTTGACACTACCTCTATTCAGCGTTTAGCTATGCATAGTATGCCTATGTAGATGTATTAGTCTTGATATGATATGCCTATACACCAGTGATCTACCTACGTACAAGTCAGGTAAACTATTTGTGATCTTGACACAAATAGGTAGGTACCTACTTATATAACAATAATAGGCGCTGTTTCGGGTTCGTTTAAATATTAAATGTATAGTCAAGTCAGCATTAAAGTGAAACCCGGGTGGAGCAGGAAATAATATTGTTAAGAGACAGAGCCCCCAGTTTGGCGTATTGTGAGTTGGGAACAATGTGCTGTTATATGAGAAACGTCACGTTACGGTGACGTGAACGCATACAATTTTAAATAGATTGCACTATACTGTGACTCAAATTTAACTATTCAACTTTCTAAGTGCGAAATCCAGTGGCGGACTCAGCCCGACGGAGGCCCGGGGCCGCTAAGCTAAATGAGGCCCCCAGTCCGTAATTTTAAAATATTTCTTTCAATTAACATTTTTACGTGTATGTAGAAGTATGCAGGACCGTCATAAGGTACGCTGGGGTCCTTTTGTACACAAAAATGTGGGGCCCCGTCCGAAAGTATTTTTGGTTAACAACTTTAATCTGACTACAAGGCATCTACCGGGCCTCCAACACAAAACCACCTGTTAGTTACTGAGCACTGAGCAGATTTTAGGACCTTGTTTAGGATTTGATCAAGCGAAATTGTAGACTTTTGGGGACCAGAGGTCCGGGGTGCGCCGCCTCATACCCCCCCCCCCCCCCCTCCCCCCGCTAGTCCGCCACTGGCGAAATCATTCACTCTTCAAGTTAAATGCAGAGGGGACTTTTACATCATTTGATTATAGAAGTTTTATCGACGAGATTGCTAGGATTCATAATACTTGCGCAATATGATAGCTTGCATTGAACATAATACCTATGTTGATACCTATTTCAATACTCCAATCTTACGACAGTATTTATGTATGTTTTATATACAAACATTCTTGCGTAGGGTTGCCAAACGCTAATGTTTAGTGCCCACTTACGCGGCATAATAAATCCTACACAAATTGTTCTTTAGAAATCGTCATTACCGAAGGTATTGGGTTGAATATTTGAAAGAATTTCAAAAAGTTACGCTGTAAAGTGGATATAAATTTTTTGTTGTCAACACAATGTGAATTGCACACGAATTTGTGCGTATATGGTTAAGCGAAGGTGATTAGCTCCAGCGAAGGTGGTAGAACCAGTACGGTCCTACCGGGAGTTATCACCATGACATCTACTTCTAGCGGGAAGCAGTTCTAGTTTCGGTAGATGGGTGCGGATGCAGACCGATTTAAATACAAGGCATCCATCTTAAGTTGGGTTCCTATGTTACGTGTTATTGCGGACGGACGCCGACTAGCGTGCACCACGGACCATGGGAAAACTGTTGGTCGGGTCCGTGGCTATGAATGCTCGTAAAGGTGACTTCCGACGATCCGTAAATCCAGGAGTTTCTGCAAGAACAGCTGACGAGCATTCAAAGTCATGAGCCCGGCTCAGGGTGTTCCCAAGAAGCGTGGTGCATGCTAATCGGCTTCTGTCCGTGATAGCACGTACCACTGAAAGCCACCTTTAGCCGTACTTGCAGCAATCCGTCGATTTACGGATCGTCGGAAGCCACTTTTAGTGTGTGTGACCACATCTGTGATCGGTTTCAGATAGAACCCCATGTTCGATAGGGTAATCGATTCGATAGGGTTCGATTCTGTAATCAAATTTACAGATGTTCATGGGTGGTAAGCGTCATTTTTACTGTTAAGTGGGCTGACTGCTCGTTTGCTACTTCAATGTTATAAAAAAGCGAGGTTTAGCTGTTCTTTTTCTATTGTTTATTGGGGTCGCTGGCCGGTCGGTTTGTGCTCTCACTCTTGCCGCCCTTGACCCCGAAAGTCACCCTTAGTCGCGTCTTATGCTAGGCAGGGGATTCCGTAGCCCTATTCTGGTCCCGGAAACTGCTAAGTATCTAATGACTTATTAACGTACTCTCCGAAGCACAGAACTAGCGGACATCCATCTACTTTCAGACGGCGCATGGTGTTGCTTATTATACAGGTAGTAGGAGTATACAGTAATTTACCTTGTACTTATAATTTTAAAAAGAATTTTGTCATTGTATCCACGCTGAAGTCTGTTCTTACGTAACCTTTATGTGACTATCTAGGAATATTTTATTCAATTTTATATAATGAATGCATTGGATTAGGGAAACGGCTTGCTCAACAAGAACTTTACTTATTCTTTGTATTTAAAAAAAAGTAATTAACTATTTAAAAACACTACGTCGGTATAGAGATACAGATAAACGATGGGTTCTTCTTATTACTAACGTTATTTTTCTTATCTTATTATCTCATTCCTTTATGTTAACAGCTTTTCTTAATCAGAAACCTTTACAGATTAAAGTTTATAACTGATTATTACAATGCAAATTAAAATCAATCAAGAAAACTGAAACTTTTAAATTATTTTTTATTATTACACTCCATTCCTTACACGATCATTTTTAATTAAAATAATTCAAATTTTCCTACCCAAAACTCAAGAGAACAAAATCGTCATTTATTATCAATGTGGTCTCTAACCAGACTACATGTAAATATGACCTTGGTTGTAACTCCTAATAACATGGTTTGTGGGTAAAATATGAGTACCTTCAATCAGATAAGTATTATATTTTTGCGATAATCTTATTCTATCAGGTAAGTTAAATTTTATTGATATTTAAGTTAATTATAATTTACAAATTCATGATACTATGTTCGTATCTTTTTTAAATCATCACTTACCGTGTTTTTCTCAGAAATAGTGTCATAGATATCAGAATATCCTACTGCTAGAGACAATATAAGCAATCGTTAAAACTGAACGCATTTTATGGCCCATCGATGTTGGTATTACTGCGCTTGTGTCAGTGTCATAAACTGACAATGACAATTTTGATCCTTATTGAATCCAGTTACTGATGATGATGATTTTAATGATTCAATGGAAAGAAATACACATATTTATTCCAAATAATATAGAAATATAAATCTCGGCCTCTTAAAGTATAGGAAGACCTCCTCTCATAAAGAGAGGGGTAGAGGAAAGACATTTTCCCTATACATATATTTTTTTGGGTTCATACCTAGTCCATTGCGCAGGATAAGTCTGGATTGGTACAATTCACACTCCCTTTAAAACATTTTTTTAAAGAACAATAAGGCCTGAAGGGATGTTACTGTCACCATTACAAAGAAATCCAGCTTAATACTGTGTAGTTTGCGTTTAATACATAATTAGTTCCCTGAGCCTTTTTTCATTCCATTTCTTGCTTGTAAGGTATTTTTAATGTCAATAAGTATGAATTTTTGCTTAGATGGTTTTAGATACGACTTTAGTTCAGAAAATCTAGACGCACGGTAGTTCGTCACCAAATTCTAGTAGAGTATATTTTATATTACAAAGCGCCTACATAAAGTTAGCTGCAATACATGTCAATTGTTATTACAACTTGTAATGATAACTTCAACAACATGTAATCATAATAAGGACACTGTGGTATGATTTTGAGTCGTGGGTCGCATAAAGGTATTCTGAACTTCCAAATAAATGAAAAGTAACATTTTTATATTTTTTTATAATATTTATCCACGTCGAAAGTTAAACTACGAACGCTCGCTATTTTTTAATAAAGTTCCCGACATCGTAGCGTCATGACCACCCCTGGCAATATTTATGGTTTCCACCCCACAAGGCATGTTCTAATCTTATCTGGGGTTAGTTGCAGGTGTCCATTGGCGGTAGTAGCCACTTACCGTCAGGTGTACTGCGTACTCGTTTGCTACTTCTATATTATCTATTAAAACATACTACATAGTTTGGAAAAATACGCCCCCTGAAGATTGCACTCCCGGCAGCTGCCCGTCAGGTCCACACTAAAATATAAAGTTTTCTGAAATATAAAAAAATGAAGCTCTATGACATATGTATATCTTTTATTTATTCTCCTCAAGAATCAAACCGAGAAAGTTAATGATGTTGCGTTCATCTATGAGTGTCTCGCTCGCTCATCACATCGATCGTGACCAATGCGGTCGTTAGTCGCATGCAGTCAGGTGATTAGATCCAGGTGATTAGTCTAAAGATCTTAATTCTTGGCACCGTTGACCATTTCGACGGCGAGCGACGCATGCGCGGCCGTGGCGACCTTCCCGCGTCCTTACTGCCAGTCGGCGACTCACGTCGTAGCTTCTCACATGTAAATAAACAGGATAATTTAAACTTTCCCTCTCATCCGATAACTGTGAGATTATTATCGTGGTGTATTATGGTGATGTGACATTGGACAACAATCTTGGGATTCGAAGGCATCAATACAAAAGGTCAGTTGATAGATTTATCATTAAATGTGATTTCGTTCTGCCGGTTGTTTACGCTAATTGTTATATTTTGATGAGTGCTGTTTATTTATGACTTCGGGGATGAAAAAGTCATGACCTTGACACTTGACCTTATGTCGATGAACCTGACTTTTCATCCCGTCGCATAGCCATAGGTTTGGTAATGAAAATATAAAGTTTGAAACTTATATAAGTATAGATGTGTTAGGAAGAGTTAAAATGTGTCGAGCTTCTAAACTTATTTCAAAACTTGTATTTGAAGATAAAATATTTCAACATTATTGCAACAAAACATTAATATTGCGTATTTTAATTAATGTGGGCTTATCAAACAATAATCACGATGATTGTAATATGCATTTCTCTGATTTCCGCTTAAGAAATTGTCGTATCAAAAATATTCAGGACATAAAATAAATCAATCTCCTTAACCCTAAAACAATTCAAACATAATTTAGTCTTCTATGCATATTTTAATAAACTAAAAAATACTTGCATTAAAGTTCAAAATCAAAATGTGAGCAAGAGTGCTCCTACGTAATTATGAAAGGCATCATCCCTCAGTGTAACATTGCGCTGTTAAGTTTTCAGGCGTTAATGAAAGTAGTTATTTTCTTTTATCCTGATGATCTAGGCAGAAAATCAGGAGAATATTATTGGATTATTGTATTGTTATCGGTGCGTCATACGTGTACAACTTTTCAAATTAATTAGATGTTTTTAAGTGGATAAAAATTATATTAGAAAAAAATTGCGTTCGTCCTTTGGCATATACATACACGTGAAGCTAATATAAAATAGATTGCGGTGATGTTAAAATCTGTCAACGCACGCACAGACTATGCATCGTTTGCAAAACAACTTTTGCCAATGCATCGACAGCCTTGAAGGAATCTTTTAACATCTTTGAACGAATGCTACAGGAATATCTCTCATCGGCTATGGAGCTATACCTAGGCAGTAGTTGTTCGTCAATAACCCATTATTGTCCCTCTGCTGGGCACGGGTCACCTCTCAGAGCGAGGAGTTTAGGCCATAGTCCACCGCGCTGGCCAAGTGCGATTTGGTAGACTTCTCACGTCTTTAAGAATGTTTTTTTTCAAGAACACGCCGGCCTGTAGATTTCCTTACCATGTTTTCCGTCACCGTTAAAGCAAGTGACAATTAATTTCTAATACGCACATAATTTTGAAAAATCAGAGGTGCGTGCCTAGAATTCGAAATTCGGACCCCCCGATAGAGGCGGGACTACGATTTTGTTGAGTTTGTGTTGTTGTTCCAAGGTTGTCGTGCTTTGCTTGAATACTGAGTTTGAGTAAATTTGTGCAAGATGATTGAAAATGATGATAAATAATTTAGTTGCCATAAACTCAATTCTGTGATGTAGCACATTAGAATTACATAACTCTAAATTTTTGTTAAAAAAAAGATTTATACATTTTTTTTCAAAAAGAACTTATCATAATTTTAGCGACCCCTGCAGCTGGCGCCAGGGGCAGATGCCCCGGTTTGCAGCAATAGGGCGGCGTAACGACATCTTATTTGTCAAATCACGATAAGTAGTTTAGAAGAATTGAAGGAACAGACAAACATGCGTCCCCACATACATACATACGTACTGGTCAAATCATAACCCTTCGTTTTCTTTGGTCGGGTAAAAAACTACGTGTTAGATAACAAGACTACAATCATTGATTTAACAATTGCGTAGGCCAATGTCTGGGGCAATAAGCGGTGACAACATGATCATTGGTGGGTCGATTTATTAAATACGTTGAGGAAGAGGCCGGCCGCTTGTGTCGTAAATAACAATCAAGGGCCGAGGAGGTCTACGAACGGGTTATGTTTATGGAAACTGCCGTTTATGATGAGCTTGCCGTTAAATATGTTTAAGAATGTGTTGGTAATTATTAGATTATCGAAATATGCATGCGAATGTGCACTAAAACGGGCAATTATGCACGAAATATGCACAATCAAAATTCTAGTTCTTTTTATAAACTAGTTGTGCCCGCGGTTTCACCCGCGTTAAACATAAAAGTTATCATAATGTAAAAAACAGGGTCAGTGACAAGGGTTTTAATTTTTTTGCGCGGATCCCTAATTTTGTTTCAAAAATAAAAGTAGCCTAAGTTATTTCTTCTAACATCAGATATCTGCCAGTGAAAGTCCCGTCATAATTGGTTCCGCGGTTTCGGAGATTATCGAGAACAAACAACCAGACAGACAGACAGACAAAGCTTTAATGATGGCTTTTTTTTAAAGTAAACTCCAAACTTATATATGCATTTTGGTAAAAGCTGTTATTTTGACGTTACAAACAGACACTCCAGTTTTATTGAAGTGAAAACTTCTTTAACGGCGTTGTGCAGATTTTGTGATTGGTAAAAAATGTTAAAATCGCGTCAGGACACGTGACCTGATCGAAAATTTGTAAGACGGCGCAGGGCGCTTGCGCGAATGAGTGTGTTTTCCTCAGAGATAAGCTTTTTAATGTAAAATAATTGTAATAGTTTTTAAGTGTTAAATTTTTAATGTAATATAAATTGTCATATAAGTGTCT
>DWNM01000025.1:0-18690 GCA_018250375.1 Narcosius parisi helen
AATTTAGATTTCTGTTCTGGGTCTGGGTGTTTGTGTATTTGTCTATGTGTGTGTCCATGGTACCCACGACACAGGGATGCTTAGTGTGGGGCTGTGAGTGTTGAAAGCGTCTTAACAAATAAATTAAATGAATTAACACCTCTATAACTTCCAAAAATAATATGTACGTTTATATTATACAGTATGTTTCTGTTTATATTCATATGACGAAATGAGTGGAGTGGAAGAGTTGGATTCTGTTTGAAATTAGAATCTTATATTTTTTAAATAAATATTTATTAAATTTAATTACATTATTTTTTTGCTAACCCTACCTAAACGATTTGGAACAGCGGCTAAGACGTCACAAAATGGCCGGAACTTATTCCTATTCTTAGTTTGTTCTTAGATTGATGACAGTTAAAGCTGAGGTTGTGTTGTTGTTACACATCGATTATGTAGTAGAAACAAAAGAATTTACTTCGAAATTTGGAATGTTAATTAATTCGCAACTCATATTTAACATGAACATTATTAACCACCCAAAAAAGAGGATGGACGCATGCGTGCTTAATCCGCATTTTTCACATCCACGAAACCGGAACAGTTTAATTGGCGCAAGGTTTTTCTTCGAAGCCGGTGTGGGTAGGTTAAGTCCTGCCAACAGGATCGTGTTCCATCGCAAGCTTATAAACATTAAGCAAATAACCAGGTATAGTGCAATCAAACTAAGAATAGGAATGCGTTTTGGCCATTTTGTGACGTAATAGCCGCTTTTTCGAATCGTTTAGTTAGGGTTAGCAAAAAAATGTAATTAAATTTAAAAAATATTTCATCTGGTAGACTTCACACACTTTAGAAAACTTTTTTTTAAAGAACTCTCGGGCGTGTAGGTTTCCTCACGATGTTTTCCTTCACCGTGAAGCAAGTGATAATAATTAATTTTTAATACGCACATAACTTTGAAAATCAGAGGTGCGTGCTTTGGGATTTGGACCTCGAATCTCCCGTTTGAGAGACCGAGCTTCTAACCACTAGGTTATCACTGCTTAATAAATCTAAAATTAAGTACGTACCAGTTTTCCCCACTCGATCGAATATGATCCGTAATTCGGAATGGGAATAAGTCGGGATAAATTCAAAATTTGACGTTCCGATAATTTCTCACAAAAATACACACATTTTTAATACGGTTCTCGGCACTGGACTAAGTAACTTGGACCACGAAACCTTCGGAACAGGTATGCAGTACCAAGTGCATCAAGCTGACCGGTCTCCAAACAAGTGCGCTTAAAGGCGGAAGGTATTTATATATCCTTACCTTCATTTTTTATCAGAAATACAAAAGAATCTAAATTTGTAATTCGGATAAAACCAGCGACCTAAAATTCATACAGAATTTGTGGTTTCTATTTTAATTATTTCGCTCGTCACTCGTCATTCTTAGCAGTGAAGCAAGTGCTTTACTTTTTTTACTTTCCAAGTGTGCACAGCGACACGTGCTGAGAACTCTGATCTCCACAAATTGCGGTGTTCCTCGGGAAACTAAACTCGAGAACTTTCCTTTGACGTGATGACCGCGCACCGCGTCACTCCGGTAATCTTAGCGTTCGTAAAGACCCAGGTGAAAGACTCGGATGCAAAGATTATACTTCTTTAATAAGTGTAATAATTTATAATGTAGTTATCACATATAATGTTTTTTCGTAATTAAACTGCTTTTCATCTGCAACCTATACCATCATTGAAATACGGATCTGCTCTGAAAATGAGAAGCGTTAAGGCCTTTTTTTGCTAAACGAACGATCTAATAGAAAACAGTAACTTTCAGCGATAGCTAGTGTCGTATTAAAAGTTGGCAAAGTGCTAATTAATAGATTTTACATTCTAGAAACGTTGTGGTGAACTGCTCGCTATTCACTTAAGCGATGAATTTAGATTTCTGTCTATGTGTTTCATTTGTGTAAATCTATGATATTTACACCACAGAGTAACGAAGTGTAAGACTATGAATGTAGACAGTGTAATTAAAACAATTAATTTCAAACCAAACCAAATTATTATTACATTGAGGGTTCTTCTGTTTCCTTTCCGGGCTAGAGAAATACAGAGAGAGTGAAAGAATTAGTCATAAAAGTACATAAAATATTCAGAAAGGCCTCGGATGAGGCAGGTTTAATTGAATCCAGGGAGGGAGGCGCCGGTGAATCCGGTAAGTAGGGTTGTCACATTATAACACTGGATAACTTTTCGTTAGCTCTATTTAATTTCATCATTTTACTTTTGACTGCGATCGGATCACCATAAATGGATTTCGATTTTTTTTCTCATTATATAACAAATAAACACATACCATCTATAGCAAAACAAAGTGTAGTGTTTTTTACATTTATTAATGTCAAGATGATGGTAACAAAATATATCTGAATTACGCTGTTGAGATCCTATAGCAGTTGTATCAGTATATGTTAAACTTAACGCGCCTAAATAAACATTATGGCTGAAATAAATAGTATTACTCAAACATCCCGTTAGAATCATGGCAACCCTACGATGACGATGGCAGAAATTTGCTAAAACAGGACCCGAGGTGAGGTCACTTCAGTTATTCGAAACTTTACTTTGAATTAATTTCGCCCAAGCGAGAGTTTACGGAGATGGATCCTTCGAAACTGTCGCCGCCTTCATATAATACCAAATATTTATTTAAGGAAATTAAGTTTAAAAAGAAACGTTTCGGCGTGACGTACATTAATGTTGGATTCAATTTAGAAAGTTTAACCGCGAAGAGTTATCATATTAATACTGAAAGTAACGAGTTGTTCAACATAAATAACTTTTGGATGTGAAGACGTAACCCTTTCAAATAATTAAATTGTATGGAAATTTAATAAAGTGATGTACGTCGTGTCGTTTGTATGTTATTATTATGACGCCAAAAGCAATAGCGATAACAGTATAGACAGATTATGTTGACGTCGGTATTTTGACGTTATTTGTAAATCTATGAGCTGCAATGATCAGTAAGGATCTGGTGTGTTATAGCTAGAAATTACAAATACCAGAAACATCCAATAAAACGTTAATGGTATTTTTTAAGCCTTTCAAGGCCACACGTAAAGAACTGTAAACATTTATTTAACATTTTAACGATATATTATCGTTCATATAAACATATGAATATTATATTTGTGTAAATATTTGATTTATTAGCTTCGGTTGCGTCTATGCACCTATGTATGTATGTATGCATGTAACGGAATCTTTGCGCTCAATCTTTACCAATTTCCAGAAGACTGATTAATTTAGAACTGCACACGTATCAAGGACCGATGACAATGCAATAATTTGATAGCGGAGTTTCCTATTATCCTTATTAGGAATGTCGGGATTAATAAATTCTTAGGGTGTTTTTTTAGATTTTTAAAACTATTATTACATTATTTTGATCTCTTTCAAACTTACCAGTTTGCATTAATTCTCCGGTTATGAAACTTGTTGACGTGAAGTGTGTGATAAGTTATCAGAGCTGATTATATTGAAACAGCGCTCAAAGGAACGTTCGGGAAACGCTCAGGTAACTGGGCGCGTGGCACCGGAAGATATTACATATACTTAAGTATAAATATTAATTATATTATTTTCTTGTCTTAACTTTAATAAGAGACTAAAATGTATTTGATGATTTTAAAACAAGTTAGGTATAACTTTATAGCGATTATGCAGAATCAAACTGTACAATCGAAGACAACATAAAGCTAAACCAAGTGAGTTCCTTGCGATTGTAACTGAACGATAATTTATTTGAAAAATGGAAACCCTAACGATATGAATACAAAATGTATCTTCTCACAAAGAAGAAATATTTTACTTTTAAATCGATATCTTGAAAACTTCCAAGGATTGTTTCACTGTGAAGCCGCATCAGCGCATGTAATCGTTTAGTGGTTAAATCCGACATATAAGTTCATTAAAATGTTTTAACCTGCTTTTAGTAAGTTTTCTAGGCCAGTAAAAAATAACTTCCTTTAAAAAACTATTTATAACATATTTGTATTTCCTATAAATAATTCGTATTCTTATGTAAAACAGTCATGAACAAGGAAGAGTTTTAATAAAGCCAGTTATAGCTACCGGTGTGTTATCAAATTTATGTTGATCCTACAAGCTTATAAGTAGATACATGGCTTCGCTTGCGGGTATTGGCAATTTTTCATATCGGAAACGCGAAGTAATTTGAACCAGAATACTTGCCGCAGGCAACTCTCAGAGATTAACTCATTTTTCTTTTTAAACGAAGTTCTAAAATGTTAAAATGTCTGTAAGGTCGCATTTCATGGTTTAATATTGCCGATTATAGCGTTGTAATATCACCCAGGACTGTCCATTAAATGATAATTAGACCCCACAACTAATAAATACCCCTAAGCGTAGCAATAATTATTGAACGAAAAATGAAAAGCATATCACTCCATTGTAGTAGAATTAAAATATTGCATTGAATTCTGCAAAAAGCGTATTACAGATATAGTTGAAAACAATATTCTTCCAACAGCCATTCCATATCTTGGAACGTACAATTTTTATGTACATTCTTATGAACATTTCCCTAAACGTAATATTATGCCTCGTACTGCATGCATCCAAGATGGCGTTAACGATGTATGAAATAGAATCCGTATGGATCCGAATGCAAAATTAAGTCAACGGTCGGTCTTGTCTATATTGGAACCAAGTTTTGAAGCTGACGCTGAATACTGAATATCAGATGAGATTTTACTAAAATTGGCTCTAAACTAAACCTTGTATCGACCTCTCTTACCAGAAACGATAAGCGGTGAAGAATATGCACTAAAAAGCATACTAAAGGTGTATACAGCTTTATAATACTTTATATTTCATCAATTAGTAATTATTATAAAAACGCTACTGTTTAAAAATGCGATAAAAAAGCGAGCCCAACGACACTTCATGTTATTTTAAATTCCATCAATCTGTTTAGGCTGTAGGGCGTGCCAAAGAATGAGACATATATAGACAGTCGGGTAAAAAAATTCGTCAATATTAAGTTTTAAAGGTGGCACAATCTTCTGGGATTTATGTACTTGTGTTTAGTGACCACAACAGACACATTGTCAACCCAATCCTACCACTCATTTTAATTTATATTAAAATTTAAATTAATTATTAACAACCTTTCATCTCTTATCCTCTTGTGCGAAATTATGTTGATCTTTCTATAATCCTGTCAATTACGATATTTAACAAGGTCCTATGAAATAGCACGTGTATATTTAGATTTAATTATTTGTAGTTGTTCGATAGCGGTGGAACAAGTTCCAGATTTGGAACGATGCAGTGAATAACGGTAACGATATTAAAATTAATAAGCCTCGCTCCGTCAGCTAAGATGAGCATCCCGGAAATGATTTTGTAAGCATTATAGTGCATATTCTGCAATATGGCCGTTGCATGTTCTTTTACATATTACGTGTATTGCTAGAGACGAAGATTAATCACTTAAGTAATAATAAAAACAATTAAGATCCAAAACTCTTTGATCCTGATGGTCATCCAGAATCAATCTTTAATATGGATAATTTAATAATAAGTATTGAAGTTGTCCGTCGCGTTCCTTTGGAGATCCTGCAGCCGCGCCGAAGACTAGGCCACCGGGGGGTTTTTAGTGCCCTAAAAAATCTCCATAACCCCACGTAGCTCCCGCAATACTGGGTACCTTTAAAACGTTTCCCCCTCAACAAAAAAAAGAGATAATTAAGTTGTTTGAGAAATTTGATACAAGTTAAGGGACACGATTTATGTGCGCACACTTAAACTGTAAATTTAAGAATAAAGGTACAGAACTTATTATTCTATTTTAATTATAGATCTCACTACAAGGCATAATTTACTACTTAGTTGATTGTGTAACGGCACGAACATTACGGATACAAGATTCGTTATACTTGATTGGTAGTAATTGGCGGGTGTTACAAAGGACTTAGCAATTTACCATTTCCGGGCCGTGATAATGATATTGCCTGTAATAATTTCATTCCCGAGTTTAGGCATTGTTGCCAAGAAATTCGCTTTTAACGCTCGTTTACACGCAAACCGAGCTTTCAGATTCTCTTTATTTCAATTCTTTTTAGTTTTACATGCATGAAGTGTTTAATGTAGCACCTAGTACAACCAATTAACATGTAGCAACGGATACTAAAACCACAATCGATTACATAAATCAGTAGCTCCGAAGAAAAAGTTAGAATGCTTCACGTTGCAATACCTTTCATATCAGAGTATGACAGCTTTGCATCTTCCCATTTTTGTATCACGAATAATTCTACCAGTGTTAAAAGTAGCATACTAAAGTTTTCAACAAATTTTCAATAAATTAATTAGTGGCCCATCCCTAAAAGTCTCTAAAATAATCGGTAAATTGCAAATACTAACATGGTCTTCGCTGTACCGACGTTAATATAAAATTAACTATCTGCTCATACAACAATTACTGGCTTGAAATCACAGTTCCTCCATTTATCTCGTAGCACTTTTTTGTTAAAGAAATATTATTCTAGTATATAAGAAAGAAACGTTTAAGAAAGTTACGTTAAATGTAATTAACGTAACCTTCTTAAACACTACAAAGATTTTATTTAGTTTCGATACTAGTGATGTGTTATATTATACCTAATGAATTTAAATGTCTTAATAGCGAGTTAAAAAAATGTGTAAATTATACCATTATGGAAGATTTGCCTAATTTTTTTCTCTAGAAGGTTTAGGTTCTCAGTCTTTCGTAGCAAAACTTTATTCTTTCTTTGAATTTTTCATGTAAAACTTTAACGCTTAACTTAAGCGCTACTGTTGTCCAATTCAAATTTCAAAAACAAATCTCGGAGCAAGGTATCTCGGTACGGACATAAATATTCATAGTACTAACGCTGCTGAGAATTTCGCGAAAAGGACTTATTACACTGTCTCCTACAATCTCGCCCCAACTCTTCCAGCGGAAGGCGCTTCATTGTATCACAGGAATTAGATTCGAAACGCTCCCCGTATATCTTCATTTCTGGATGCAAATTCTCCGGCGTCCTGCCTAGAAATGACGGTAATTCCCGGGAATACATTATGAGTGAATCAAAATTATTCAACAGAAATCACGCAGAAATCTCCATGTTTTGCCATTATTTAAATAACCTTAGCGCGTTTCGGATGCTTAGAACGGGTCTAAATTCATACAATTATACAACCGAGAAAATTAGAGAGGCACTTGTTCTACCGAAGTCGGATGGATGGGGGAGTAAAATATTGAGGCGAATCATATAAAAATATTGGAATACTATAAAAGCGATTGTAAGTACAGAAAGCATAAACAGTATAGTTTAGTAATAACATCTTTATTCTATACTTCACCGGGGAGATGGGAGCTGGTCGTACGAGAAAGAACTCTCATTCTAAATAGTGGTGCTAAATGGTCTTCGACGTAGGATTGATAAAAAAAGGATTGTTCAATACGGATATCGATTAAAAAAAACGGCATTTAAAACCGGTGTCGGATACTAAATAAATGATGTACTATCCCAACAACGAGACCCGAAAACTAATATAGCCTATCGTTGATCGTCGCGAATCGAGGAGTTTTGAAAGCATAATTCATTATCCCCCGACTAACGCCTTTGATTCAATTCCTTGGCGATGCTCCTATTAAATATATTCCTAATTATTCAATACACGAATTTGCAAATTGAGGCTAACACTTTCTGGCGACACGATAAAACTTACATTGAACGGTGAAGTATGTGTGTAGACGAATGATTTTATATTCATCTCAATGGGCAACAACAGCAACTTACCATCAGATGGTCCGCGTACTTTTCTGCTACTTCTATATTATAAAAAGGTTACTGCCTCCCATGGTCATCTGTAATCAATTCCAGATAGGGTTTATTGGACCCGTGAAGACTAAATTGGAATGTCTCGTTGCCTTATCACACTCTTCAAACCAGAGCTCAACAACGCTTAACACTCAAGTGTTTTTAAGCAGAAATAGGGCTTTGATACCTTCGGATTGGAACCACGAAGTATTCACCTTCACACATGATCTCAACGTGTCGAGCGAGGCCTGGCAATAGTATCGTCAGCTTCAGTAACTCTTCCTTTGCCCCCAGTGGTGTGGCAGGACTGGCAGGTGCACGTGACGTCGACGCCGGCGGAGGTGGGTGGTCCGGCGCTGCTCGCGTGCGCGACGCCGCCCGCCGTCAGGGACCACGCATCAGTCGCCGCCTGGTTCCGCGACGACGCCGTCCTCACTGCTAGTGACCACCTTTGTGAGTGATACACAATTCGTCATCAACTCATTTATTATTCCATTAATAGGCATAGGTCTCTTCGCAGAATGAGAGAGGTTTTGGACCACAGTCCACGGTGCTGGCCAAGAATTGGTAGACTTCACAGATCTGTGAGCAAATAAAATTAAAGACCTCTCAGGCGAGCAGGTTTTTGACTTTGAGGCTTAAGGGAATTGGTTTGTAGGCAAGTGACATATTTTCTTTACTACGCAATTTTTGATTTATGTGAACCCAGCTTAACAGATATACACTAAACCCTAACAATATATACACTAAACTCAACGTTCAACGGAATGATATAGACAAAATCTGGAACTTGTAACAATTATTTCTATACTTATGCCTTTTTTACTATTATTTATGTATGTAATGTGTTATGTAAGTAAGTTAGCAAGAAAGGTTAGAAGTAATTTGAAATAGTTATGTTGCCAACAGAAATACTAAAAATGTTGCAACGATGTTGCAAAATGTAGCTATAGAACCACACATACCGTTTGGTAAACTAGCCATCAAATTGCAGTCTTGAACCCGACACAATACAACGACTCCCGTAAATACATAATCAACCCAGCCCACCGCACGAAGGTTCCACCTGTAAAACCCCATAAATTATTCTAATGTTAACAGTAACTACCCACGTTAAACACCAAATTTCAGAATCGCTCCTACAGACCATTTAGATAACATCTTTCCGTGATTTAATTTACCAAAGGGACCATAATTTTCCAGAAATTATTGCACACTAGATAATGGTGACAAAGTTTATAATTGTGGAACAACTATGCGGAAATGTGAGGGATGACCAATAGCAGGAGTGTATTAATGCATCTTACTAAAGTATGAGCAAGTTTGGACCTTAATTCTTTAGGAATAGACATCACCTTAAGCGATTTCGTTCTGTCCAAGTAATTAAGAATACATAATACACTAATGATAGTAAAATTGATACCTTTGTTACTTATATATCTACAAATATATTATAAGATGATTATTAAGAATCTTCTTAAACGAAATACTATTGGGTGAGAAAGAAAGTTCTATTTCCATTTCCATTTCTAAGGTCAACTTCATCTTGAATAAATTTATGGAATTTACGCAATGGAATTGAATATTCAAGGGAAAGCTTTTAATTAAATATATATTGGCCATTATTATCGATGATCTCTTGCAATCTTTGGGGCAACTTGAGAATGCCACGCACGTAGCTCTCAGCTCGCTAAAACGGGTAAAACTTTCTTTCTTGCCTAATATTTTTATTTGCCTTATATGCCACAACTACTACGTATGTACGAGTAACAATCCTTGTAAAATGGAAAATAACACAACGCGATCACAATATCTTAACTAAATTCCAAGTTTAAATCATAAATTGTTTTTCATTAAAGTCTTTTCGAATCGTCACGGAAAGTACTTCACTATGAAGAAGAACGATCTCGAGAGACTCAAAATACCTTAAAAAACTGCAATTTCAATCGATCTTAAGGAATTGTTAAGGTTTTTACAAATTGTAAATGTTTCAACATTCCGTCCGAGGCCTGCTCGCTGAATAATAAAGCTTCTGACGACTCTCAATTCGATGCGAGGTAAGATGGTAATCGCTTCACATAAAAGAAAATTAAATTGTAATATTGAAGAGAACTCGAAATTTTTCTGGAAGCATAAGCCCCTGGAAAACATTTTTTTACTAATCAACTCTTGTGATCTCCATTGAATGGTCTCAGGACGACCGAACTTGTATTCCATATTTTTATAGTTGGAAATAATAAGGAGTATATTTAAAATTTATTTTTATAACAAAGCTCAATTTATTATGTAATACTTGATATAAAAAAATATGTATGATTTAATATAACAACAACCCCGTAGCCTACTGCTATTCTTCCGCTATTCTTACATAATTCCGATCTCCATTAATCATTTTATGAAAGTTATGCGTTACCCTTACTCCATATTTTTCTAAGGTATTTTTCTTCTTTTGTGAAAATTAAATTCATCTACCTATTCCAGCAGAAAAATCATCTTTCTTTTTCATTATAATCAATTATTTTTATAAACTCAAGGCAAACTATAGAGTCATATTCATATTTGATTTGGATGATACTACGTTCTGGATCCAACCAATGATTACGAAAAATATCTGTATAGAGTTGAATTTTGAAATGAAGATGTAGAGTTTGATGGGTCGATATTACCTATGGTTAATACGGACGTATTTAGTACAATAGTATGGTTTTCATAGAGGTGTTTATCATTTAATCTTTTGCTCATTATCGTCCATTTGCTTATTTCTTCATTCATATTTGTTCATTTAATCCGAACTTGGTATATTACCCTTTATTAGATGCTGGCAAGAGACTATAACCTAATTATATTTATAAATGCAGATTGTATTATCGTAGACTCCCGCTAAATATTTTTTATGAGATCAATGTATTTATCCTATTGTACCATGGATTTTACATAATAGGTTATAAATATCATGAGTTTATGGATATAAGTATAATGTTTAACCCCAATTGTCTTGTAGTTAGTAAGGAAACTAATTTCAAGTTTTTAATGTATTTTTAAACATAATAATTATAACTAAACGTATTCCAAAGATCATTTTTATTTGTGATAATTATATCATGATCATAACAAGTTAGATCTGACCGAATCTAGTCAAAAGATATGGGTAATTTATTACTTCTTACTGTTTGTTTCATTATTTGTTCATAGCTGGTCCAACGTTACTAGTAGATGAAGGCTGGAAACTAGTTGTCCGGTCGGTGCAAGTTGATGACTCACGCGCACAATTCTCCTGCTCCGTCCTAGACTCTCTCACCGGTGAGCGACGGAGAAGTACACCCATCAGTATTGACGTCGCTCGTAAGTACATTGGATTTTTTTTCATATAGGAATAGTAACCGTGCTCGCAGCCGACATCATGGTAAATAGTAACTGTTGCTGTTGTTGATTCGTTTACTTGTGAACAATGAAGAACACAAGTCTGTGTAAAATCTCACAAACGACGAGGCAGAGATATACGTTTGGGGTTTTCTCAGTTCCGAGGAAAAATAGCGCACGTGGGAAGGCCTTTTATCCTATTTAGGGTCGCTTATCACATAGATGTCACATAGATATATCACACGTTGTAATTTAACAATGCTTTTGTTGACATTTTGGTTTGACTCAATTAGCCATGAGACGTGATTCTTATAAGATATCTACGAGAATTATCACTTATTTGTATCGTTACCTCAATCTGAATAGCTATGAATGTTCAGTGTTACTTCTAGCTATGAGCATAGCAGCGGCTCCCAGAGCAATCACACACGGTCCTTGGGAGGCGAGCGTGCGACGCGGCGGTGACGTCATCCTGCCCTGCCTCGTCCACGCCAATCCACCCGCTACTGTCACGTGAGTCTTGTCCAAAGTTGTTCCTGTTATTTGATATTTATTGTAACAGAATTGAGAGAGATATGAGAGTTTCATAATAGACCAGCACTTTTGAACTTTAAAAAAGTCTGAGTGTGTGCGATCATTGTTTTTCGTATTTATATATTTAGGAAACATACGAATTACATGTTCCAAACGAAATACAGGTTAATCTAACTTAATAAAACATAAATCAGTGACGTGAAGTTATTTATCTCTTGCGATTACTTTCACTTACCAGCTGAAATAAAAATTGTTACAGATAATTATGTGCCAGTTCCTTTCGAATTTTATAAACAACTAAATTTTTGCTTTTGGTAAATAATTCTCATTTCGTAATATGTTTTGTAATATATTGAATATATTTACTTTTATCTCTTGATTACTTTAGTTATCGTGTTTAAAACAGTCGTCAGTTTGTCGCTTTATATTATTACAGTAGAAACTAATACATCATTGTAAACTCTATACTCCATATTTTTGTTATAATTTAAAATCGTAAGTAATTCGTGTTTCTCTCCGTATTACGGAATTAAATCCGTGATATCACTATAAGCAATCTTGTTTGCAAAAATGGAAGCAAAATAAACCTTTTCAACTTGAGCCACAGCATCAAAGATAAGTATTTCTTTGTGTGCAAACAACTTCCGCAACAGTTGCTTTTCTGTGGAAGATAAGATGAAAAAGAATTTAAGTAAGTACTACAAATTCAAGGAGAGCGATCTCCGCGCCCTAAACAGATAGATATAATAATATTTACAGGGATCCGTAACATTTTACTACAGTATACATTCTATATACTAATAAAATGTAATTTTATAAAAATGTGTCACGTAAATAAGGCGTATGTAGTACATCAGCTCTTATAATTACCAAGAGCGGTTACGTTGTGGTCAAATTATAAAGAGGCTAAAGCGGCGCGGCGATGGCGGCGTGAATGCACAAACATTTGGGAAAAGGTCTACATTATTTTCCCTAGTTTAATTTTATTTAAGGTACTTCGCCATTCAGGATGTCTAATAATCTAAGCGAAAATAATGTTCAAATCGAGAAATATCACTGTAGCAAGAGAAAATAAAATAATAGTGAACAAAACCAGCATTTATTCGACAAATTTCGATTAATGAACCGAACAAATTTAGATTTCACATGAAACTAAAATTTTAAATGTTAGTATTAGATCAGTTTTGAATTTAGTTTGTACACTTACTATATTCACCTTTATGAATATTATTAAGTCCATTGTAATTCGAGGCGTCCCGGGATAAGGGATAAAGTCTTGGATAACAGGAGCGCGGTAACCGAAACACGGGGGATTAAGGCCGGTTCAAATGTTAGTGTTAGCTGTTTTAATAGCGAGGATAATATTTGTCCAGTGTGATTTTAATGGATATTGTTAATTTTATTGTCGTAAAGTTTTAATACCTTTATTATGTTTCCCAGATTTGTATTATTAACTAAATAAAGTTTAAGGTGATCCATGACAAATATAAAAAGGGAGTTATATATTATTTTGTTATTTTCACTAAAAACGTCTAAATCTAAATTGTTAACTATTTTTTCACTTATCAATATTTATGATCAGGATTACCAGTCATCTTTTTAAACCAAATTATGTTAAACACAAAATGAAAAAGCTTATTAAAAAGTGTACAACCGACTTGATGATTTTTATATACATTTCCAAAGATGTGAAAAATGCTTTAAAATGTATGTAAATACCAAATGCGAATACTTTTCAAATTTGCTATTTTAAATGCAAAATACAAAATAGTTTTTCGTTTTGTATTTCAAATACAAAATGCGAAATACGTCTTTTCAAAATAAAAAGCTGTTATTTTTAATTATTTTTTATGTACGTCGATCGGTTGCAGCATCGCGAAATAATCGCTAAATATGCACACAAAATTATATTCAATCGACAAATAAACCTTTGGGAAGTGACACGCGAAGTCGATTAACAAGAGCCTGATCGTTCCAAAGAAAGTTTCAAAGCAAAAGATTCTGACAAGACCTACAAAAAAAAAAGAATTTTGCATATTGGAAATACAAAATTCACCTGGAAAAGTATTTCAAATGAAATACAAAATGCTTTTCTCAAAAAGTATTTGAAATGGAAATATGGTCTTTTTTATTCTATATTTTGCATTTTAAATACTATTATTTGGAAAATGTCACACCTTTATATGTTTCTTGTATCTCATTACTGGTTCCCAACATCGCTCTTCGGCTAGGAATGAGTACAGCACCCTAGGGAACACACTGGAGTGTAAGGTTACAATGTATGGGAAATAAATATGTATCTCAAGGCATATTCTCAAAATTAAGGAGCTACGAACAATTATTAAAGTACGATGCAATCCTTTTACCCATAATTGAAGAAAAAATTAAATTTCCTCGAAGAATTTTACACAATTTCAAAATATATAGCCATCGCTTACAAAGCCATCTAAAACTCATTCATTTTGACAGAAATATCAGCTATTGGATACTACTAACTCTTATACCTACAATAATGATATCATAATTATGTTCTTCTTCGACGGTACCATTGTCACAACTATTTCTTCCTTATAATGCAGCGCTACTTCATTTTGGCTTAAAATGTGTTAGAGCAGATTAAAGTTTTTCGTCGCAGGCTCATTTAATCAATGATATCATTTAATGATATCAGGTACGAGTTACAACCCATGTCCTATATGGAAATGGTTACCAATGTCTAAGGACGGTAGTCACCACAGGACTGCTCGTTTGCTTCGTCCAGGAGGTATACGGGAATTCGTAATATAAATATAATGTTATCTTTCATCAGCTATCCCATCTATAAGTCCTTGCTTTGAATATCAAACAAAGACAATATTATAATTTTATTTGAGTGTTTTATTACGGGCGGCTTTTAGACTACCACAAACTGTTTTATAGTTCGTAAATAATTTTATTTGTACTTCATTCCTATATGTTTTATTTTTCCTTTTACCTCCCTCACGAAAGTACCTATTAGTTGTAATACCTAACCCACTGATATGAACACCTACAATGAAAAAGCCATTAATATAGGATGTCAAAGATACAGATTGAACGCATAACCAAAATGGCTATGCGTATGTGTGGGTAATCCGTTAATTATCCGAAACTGTATACTTTTATCGATTGTTAGTGCTTGTTACCGCTAAGTCAGGAATACAGCAAGACACCGTTTAAAAAATATTCCGAAATAGACGAATATGCCCTCTTGCCACAGGACCTTGAAAGGATCTATTCAAGATAGTTGATGGCTATGATGATGATTGTCAACATCTCGCAAAAACGTGGTATAATGAGTATGGTTTGAGCGAAGAAGTTCCATCGCCACACCTATTTGTAGTATGAAACAGTTCTTGCATTTTGCTACGGTATGAGTACCGGCTCACTTTCATATGAGGACACCATCTTAGTCAAGAGAAAAGATCAGGTTTCAGGACTCAGGTTTGTAGCCGATCAAAGTTGGGTTTCTGCACTACAGGGGTTTAAGGGGTTAAAGGGCATCAACTAATCTTTTGCAAAAGCAGTAATCTTGAAAAAGACTGTCATTGCTCGAAATTGGGCTAATATATTACTTACTGCAATATCGAAGCGTGTTCAACAGTGCCCTGGGGTCGCGTTTATCCAACCCTTAACGCATATTGGGGATGCGGGGTGATATTCGTTTTTTGCCTCTACCAGATCGATAACGTATTAGTTAATCGATAGATGGATTGTTATATTTCTTATACAAAGACATTCAAGTTTACATGGCTCCATTACTAATTTGTATATAAAAATCCGTTGTCGATGTATTCGTAATTGTTGTACTTCAGAAAAGCTTTTCCGGTTTTGGGAAGGTAGTAGCTATGAATTCTCAGATACAGAAGCTCATAATCCCAAATTTTTCGTCTGTATTCATGAATATGCACCCGCCCGCAGTTCCGTTGTGGTGTGTTTGAACTTATGTGTGACAGAGTCAGCAACCATTAACATGATAATAATAATCTAATAGACCCCTCGCGTTAATCGAAAGTATCTCTTATAATAATAATTTTAGAAATAATATCTCTTCCATACCTTCTCTACTATGAACTTAAACGATGTCCAATTTCATTCTTGTCCGTACGCGCAATATTCGTCACAACGTACCTTCACGTATGAATATCTGTATATTTATACGTGAAGCGAATAGTTTAAATATACCGGTCTGTTTAAAAATAACCGGTCCGTAGTAAACAATAAAAATCTGTTTTTTTTTTATTTTAGCTGTTCTATTTGAGTGGATTGATTTTCAGTTTCCTGTCGAATTTACGGGTCGAAATGTAAGATACTCCATAAGATTCTCAAAGTTGTTTAAGTTTTTCAACACTTCTCATTCTAAGGGTTCCACGCCCAGAAGTAATAGGCTGTTCGTGAATAAATAAGTAAATAAATAAATATTATAAACGTTCCTCATATTGGGGTTGCCATTAATATACACAAATACCTAAACCCCGAACAATAATCTACAATTATCATTGAGACGATGCCTAACCAGTAATCGTACTCATGCATACTATAATGTCAAAAGAAATGCAGTAACTACAGATGTGCAAAATAGTTTATAAAATGTATTTAAATACAAAATGCAAATATTTTTTGAATTTTCTATTTCAAATACAAACTATAACATACTTTTTCGTTTTTTATTTCAAATACAAAATGCAAAATACGTATTTTCAAAATGTTTTTTGAAAATAAAATACTTTTGTTTTGATTTTAATTATTTTTATGTATGTTCAGCGATTAATTCACGATGCCGTGACTGACATAATACATACGATTACATAATACATACGTCTTTGTTTATGGCTAGTCTTAAAAGGGGGTCCCGCTTCCTAAAAAAATGTTCTTTTATCTTTAGTTTTCCTGGAAACTGGGATTTTGTTGTTGTCGTGAGTGAAAGATTTTGACAAGACCCATAACAAAAGTATTTTGCATTTTGCAAATATAAAATACGACCGAAAAAATATTTCAAATAAAATACAAAATACTTTTCTCAAAAAGCATTATAAAATACAAAATACAAATGGGTATTTTTTATTTAATATTTTTCATTTTAAATGCCTTTATTTTGAAAATGTCGCATTTCTAGCAGTAACACTCAAAACTATACAAATTATTATTATTTTCAAATGGACAAAACTTACAGATTATTTACAGGAAAAGATCATAATTTTTCCTGTGAAGGTCACACCCTCACGGCATCATCCCTCGGCACTCGTAAACGTAACATAACGTAATGTAGTCGTATATGTTACGCCGCCTATTAGCGCGTTAATGGGCTCCGAGAGGACTTAACGTGCGTTAAGGCTGATATATGTAGTTAGTTTATATAGACAGTTTGAAATTCAATGCTTCAGTAATTTGAGCGTAATGAATAACAAAGTGTCGTTCAAGTTTTAAACTGAGTTTAAAATATATAAAGCGTAAAACTGTAACCACATATGTTTATTTTTGCTAACATATTTATTACATAATTTGTTTACTTTAAAAAATAACTCGTTTGGCAATAAAATATTAGATTTTTAAGGTATGTGCTTTTCAACAATGAACGTCTGCAAACGTAGAACAGGCAGTAAGGGTAATTACTTATACGTTATGTCACCTATTAACGCGTTAATGGACTCTGAAAGGCCTTTACGTACGTTAAGCCTGGGTTCGTTTATGTGACCCTACGTTTATGACGTTACGAGAAGTACTACGAGGAGACCTTCAGCATTCCTTTACCATATTCACACAAATATGTACTAGTAGATCCGTCGCTGGAGTCGAATTCGTCCTTAATTTAGACATGAACTTTAACTATGTCGATTTGGCATAGTTAAACATTACACTTCTCCGTGAATATTCGTAAAAATGTACCTAAAGTTTTCGCGTCACATGTTAATTATAGCCACATTTATGTACATTACGGGATCAATGCATGGTACATACTCACCCAGTCTTCTATCAGTTTTTGGCTAGAGTATCCCCAAGAAAGGGTTTTACAGTATCGCGCTTTGCTGTGTGTAATGATGACGGTACTAGATGATAGTTTCATAGGAAGATGTTGTTGTCCATCCCTTTCATATTCTCCCTTAGTTTTTAATTGTCTCCTGCTATATGTTCTCGGAAAAAGAGGCCGACAAATACTCGCAGTTATACATGTCTTAATTTGTTTTACAACCATCAATAACGTTTCAGATATCGCGCGTCAACACACTATAGACCAGAATTGACGCCGACCGAACGAGCGCATAAACTCACCGCCTTCCTGCATCACGTCGCTACTCTCATACACGCTACCGTACAGGTATAACATGCTGATTTTAATAGTAAAATATATTTTATCCCTATAGGGATATAGATCCCTAAATGTATTACATTATTTTTAAATGTCTCATAATTGAAATGTCTACATTTAACGTGATTAGTAAATATATCGGTGGTATATAAATTTTCTATTTCAGGAACGTTGTACAGACTCGGCAGCGCAAGCCTTTTGGATGGCGAATGCTAGTGAATTATTGCATTTTTTGAAATGCGATCGACATATATCTTCGTTTTCAACGCAGGCGCAAGATTTATTACCTACAACTGTTCAGAACGCATTCAGGTACGCTGGACTATCTATTCTTATGCATATCAATAGAATATATATATATATATATAGTAACCGTGAAGCATCGAAGCACTAATATCGCAGTAAAAGACAGAAAGTCGTATCGGAATAAGAGTTCTCAAAGAAGAATCCGTAACAGCGAGATCGTTTTGCTTGCAGCAACTTAGTGTCGTGCTTCCAAGAGGAGTTGTCTCGCGCGCTGGGCGAGCTGACGCGCGACGCGGGCGCGGGCGACGCCACGGACGCCACGGCGCCCACGCTGCAGGCGCTGGCCGCCGCCATGGTGCTGCTGCGCCG
>DWNM01000026.1:0-18566 GCA_018250375.1 Narcosius parisi helen
TATCTTTATTTCTAGTATTATAATTATGCCTACTACAATTCTTCTCTAACGAAGAATAATTCTTGCGCACATATATATTTTCATAAATATATTGACATATGTAGTTATCAGATTTCAAAGAAAAAAGATTTGTAATGATGTAAACTATATTTTTATAAGGTTGTGTAGCTCAAATACCACACAACATATGGAAATTATTACCCTCTTTTAAATATACAATCTTGAATAGGTTTTCATTAGTAACATGCACCTACCTATAATTGTATATAATTAAATAATTACATATTATTACGTTAAATCAGCCAAACCTTATCTAAATCGTAGAGTGGATTTATTGGATTGCCTACGTCAATTGATCGATAAAATATATTTAATTCAGTAATAAATAACTTTACGTTGCTAACAAAACAATGATCCTTTGATGGTACCTACCTAAATATATCTACTATAGATAGGCTATTGTGTAAAACACAATGAATAAAGCGAATGTAGCAGAACCACTTCAAAATAAAAATAAAAAATTAGATCATCTGTGTAGGTGCAAAGAATGCATCTCGGAAGCAGGAACATCTCTTTCCAAGCTCGACGATGCTGGCAAATGGCCAAAAGCAGGTCTCAACTGGCTTCTGTCACTCTATCGTTCTCTCGAGAGCTTATGTGATGTAAGGGACACGCGCCAAATCTATTTTGGTTTTAACATTTCAAACCAAAAAATGTTGAAAACCTCTGTAATAGGCTAATAGGTAGGGAGTTCTAGGGAGTAGGTACATTATGTCATAAATAAAATTAATAGAATAAATGCATAACGAAGTGCATGCCATCACAATTTTTACACAGACAACAAATAGTACACAATTTATACAACAGTATACTTTTACTAAAATGAAAATAAATATAATTTTTTAAGTACCTAAGCTTTATTATGCAAAGGTTGGCAACAATGAATATCGTTATTTATTTGGTCAAGTGGAGTTCAGCTTCGTTTCGGCTGACTCATGAATATTATTGTCGTGTTCATTACAAACATATGGAAGTTTTAGTTGTTGATATGTGAACGGATGAATTCGCAGAGAATGACGCCATTCTCTTGATACAGGTGTAGTTGTTATATCCATGATAATTTTTAAATATTATCGATCTTTCGTTTATTTATCCTTTGATTGAAGTCAATGGTGTTTTACCTAGAGATATCTCTAGGTAAAACATGTACAGGTAATCATGGACGGCAATTTCAATATTAGAATTCAATGCAAGAATTGAACAGTACAGAGAAAGTGATTTCGCGATTAACAATAAAACATAATCAACAAAAACATAGTAAAATATCTAACTATCTATAAATAATTCGGTTCAATTTAATGGAATCAATTTATTTTATCTGTACAAAATTTAATGAGTTATTGCTATATAAATTTACTGTAAAAAACTCAATAAGTACCTAATAATAACATATAGGTACGTACATAATTGTTATGAGGTATGTGGATATCTACACTACCTACTTATTGAGATTTTACAAATTGGTTTCTTAATTGCATATTATTCATTTAAACATAATTATTATTCAACAAGTACAACAAAACACTGCAAGTATTTTAGAATTAATGGAACACACGAGTATTTATAATCTTAGTAAATATTTGCGAAAGAGGACAGGACATTTCATTATAAATTATTCTGTGCTTTATAGTATTTTATTATTCAGCTGTATTTTTATTAAGCGTTTATTATGTATTTACATTGCCATGTGGCATAAATTTAATAATATAAGTAGGTATGACGGTTATATTTACGACGAAATATTTTTGGCAGTACCTAATCGTGTGCTCACGTCGGGAATCGCCTGCTTTGCATGCCATCCCGTTCTTGGAGTTTATTTTTGGCTGAGTATACACGTAATTTTGGGTAAGTTGGGAT
Source organism: Narcosius parisi helen (assembly GCA_018250375.1). Lineage (NCBI taxonomy): Eukaryota > Metazoa > Arthropoda > Insecta > Lepidoptera > Hesperiidae > Narcosius > Narcosius parisi. The sequence goes on from DWNM01000026.1 coordinate 1,918, forward strand.
TCCAAGGTCAAAATGAAGTCAAGAATGAATTGTTATTTTTTACATTTCTTTACAGTATAGATACCTATTCAAATATGTCCAGGAAGACCGCCAAATTTTCAATCATTTCACACTTACTACACTTCTTCTACAAGTTGGAATCTTCGCAAACATAATTATCCGTACGTTACTGTTCCTGTCGTATGATGCGTGTACCTTTTTGTAATTCTGCCTTTTGTAAATCTTATTCTTGGCCTTATAAATTTGGACTTAATAAAAATATTATTGCTTTACTCTAATGTAATTATAAATAGGGATATATTATAAGAAATGGATTGATTTTAATAACGAATAATGAATAAACAAAAAATGAAGTGACACTTTATTAATTTGCATTGGAACAGCATTTGGGGTAGGCATGCTTTCTGGTAAAGTAGCCTTCCCTGATTGTGGGGAGATACTGCAGCGTATATTTAATAAAGACTAGAAACAAGTATTACCACATATTTATTTATGTACTTAATAAAATGTGTAATATTTGAGAAAATCCCTCTATCCTGGAAAAAGCCTTTAATTCACTATTCAGTTAATTATCAACTTATAACTATACGTTTATAGAGGTTAACATCGATATTGTTAACAGTAAGTAATTTAGAGAAAATAGGCTGGTTTACAATAGCTTAGTAAAAAAAAATTGGAGATATTAAATACAGTTCATGGTAGAATCATAATTAGATCTGTTCTGCTAGTACATCAGAAAAGTTGTACAATATTTAAATAGAATAAGGCGCACCATCCATTTCCTATTGTTTACCCACTTGACTGTGCCTACGTACGCGTTACGTAGTGCGTGTCAGACTCAGAACACCTAACAAGGAGATAGGTAGCCGGGCGCGACCTGCCGAAGCAACGCATAGACGTCGACATGACTGTAATAGCGGTCAGGCAGGCCGGCCACACCGGCCAGCCGATGACCTGGATCTGAGGGAAGCCTGAGCGAAGTGGGGAGACTCCGGTCGATCGAACTGTTTTCCGACTTCACTTCACTCTTTCATAACCATACCGTGGTCACGTCTTTTAATTTAAATCAAAATTGCTGGACGCGGATGGTTTAATATAAAAATGATATTATTATAATACATACCTAAAAACATTAATATTACGAAATAGAAGCACATACAAGACTCTCCATAATGTCTGAACAAGACATAGAAAGTATGCTATAGTAGTGTATATGCAATATTTTGTTCGGTTTCAACGTTCGCCATCGCCACTTAAAGACGGGTTTCCCGCCCACGCGACTTTATGGCGCCTGACCTGATCTGTACCCACATTTACACAGCTACGTTACGGAGTAATACTTGCTTAGAAACGGATGTATACTTACTTATATAATTAAAGTAAAATTGACTTTGTTATGTAATAAGAGTAAAGATTTTATTTGAGAAGGTGGGTACGTGAGGAAATACCTTCCATGATGCCATCTGGTCTACGGTTATTTTTACCTGACTACGGAGGGTAGGTAATGTTTTTCGAGTGTACGTAGGTATGCCAAGCCCAAATGGCTTGACGTATTTTGACATATGCGGTGTCGTTGGGTTCGTCTACATTGTGGGAGTGACATAGGCTATAATTGTTCTTGTTGTTATAACAATTACTAGTTTCAGTATTTATCATAATTACTGTAGAATCGTATAGATGAAGTGTTAAGGGTATTTGGTGTTTGTCATAATTCTGTTGACAGTCAATCAGAAAGTTGGTAGAGACAGGAGGCATTTTAATAGTAGCTTGCGACTCAAGGTCGTGATATGACGTCGTATCTCAGCAACAGGCGAGAACGCCAACTAAACAACGCAACAAGTGCCCGCGCCCGGCCCGGCGCCCCCGCGCTTGCCATGCTATTAGCGAAATAGCTATGCTGCGCCCTAATAATGATACATTTGAAAGTATCATTATCTAAATGATCACTAGTTAGATACTGCATACCTATACATTTTTTATCTTAAAAACTTTAGAAATTTACTTTTTTTGAGGCAGTTACATATCTAGCAGAAAAACCTACCTACTTGATAATATACTTTTACTTTATTTTGGGTACACTGTTATTTCTTAGTCATAGTCATAGAACTTCATAGAAGATAGGTCAGGAAAGGTTAAACATTTAAAACTAGCGCACGATTTTGTATTTGATGTGTATTATCTACTTCTCGTATGTTTCGCGATATTGAGTAGGTATCTACATATGTTTGTGTCGGTGCTTCTCGTATCATTCGTTTCCCGGCCAAGAATCGAGTGATTATATGCTATCGGCAAAGCGCGTGCGTCATCGCCTCCACACAAACTGATAAGCCGCCTACGGTTATCATTGCAAATAATATGTTTATACATTCATCTGACTAAAGTACCGAGGAAGTTTTGAGGTGAAGTTATCATTACTCAGATTAGCGAACAAAAATGGACTTAGCATGCACAGTGACAACATATTTCTCTATAAGCTTAATTATTATTGTATGGTACCTACCTATCCACTTAGGTACTGAATTTTGATAAGGAGGTCTCAATGATAGCGAGTTCAAGAGATAAGTTAAATATAGGAAAATGTCAACTAAATAACCACCCGTAACTGTGCTAACGAATTAACAAAGAATACAATTTTCAGTTTGATTCGTGGTTTAAATTATTATAAAATAAGAATTATGCACGGCTTTAGACCAAGAGAATGTACAGAGAATGAAGGTATAACTACAAAGCCAATACCCGTTCTAGTCGAGCGCAACCGTTACGAAATCAGTGCTGCATGAAAATTACGCTGCGTCGCTATTGCTACTGCTACGAATACACAAAAACACAAATTACTCATTCCGTAATCAATTATAATAGTTAGTAATTTTGCATATATACTTCGTTATAATGTTAGGTAAGCGCCTATCAACAACATTTTAACAAAAATCAATAAATGATTTGTCATACGTGGTTACTGTTTTCGCTAATCCGTTTTGACGATTTGATTGGGTTTCATATTAAAGAATTTGATTATTATTTAGTAATTAAAATTATAAGCACGGTGTTAAAGTCCGTGCATAGATACGTATAAATAGATTACGAAGAGCGACCGATCCGGTTGCGGTGAAGGAAGGAGATAGATACAACGCGACATGAATCACTTCTCAGCGGGCGTATAGGGAGGCGCACGGTGCGGGCGCGGGCGGCGCGGGGAGTTCAGCGTATAGCCGAACGGAACGAAACGAACCAACGACAAAGTACAACTAAAAACAGTTGAACAGTCATCCGCGGAGTGGCAGCGTGCGTCGCTTGTTTCTGGAATTTACGTTCATCCAAAATATTACAACGGATAGATAATATAAATAATTGCATACACGTCGGTAATTGTTATACGCGAAAAAGAAAGTGGCGTTGTTGTAAGGTAGTGCGAGTGAGACGTGAGTGACGATATTGAAGGTGTGTGTGTGTGGTGGCGTGGATCGTCGCGCAATTATTAACGATGATTCACTTGCGCGCGGGTGAAATGCAGCCTATCGGACTTGTTGACATATGTTTAGAAGGGGTAAACAAATGATATCTAAACAACTCCTTGGATAATGGTGGACTGATTCATTACACCGCGGCAGGTAAGACGCCTTTTCAAATCAATTAAAAACAATAACAGTGTATTATATGTTTACGGAATTATGGAACTGGACAGCTATTTGGGCTAGCCTAGTATGTATTTTCATTCGTTTACGTCCGATCGATGTGTCAAGGACAATGGGATTTTGGGTAACAATAGAAAAAAAATATTGCGTTATCAATATGATTAGTTACCCTAGGATTATGTAGGTAATAAATGCAGTTTTATTACTTTTTTTCTTTATACAAATGAAACTTATATAAAACCATTTATATTAATGTTTGTTAGTTACCTATTTTGTGAAGAATCGTTAATTTACGCATGTCTACTAGCTACTACTGATATATTTTCTAATATTGTAATTGTCCTATATAGGCATTGGACTCCTTTTTATAATCAACGTTTTATCACTCCACATAGCTATGTACTTACAAAACGTATACTTACTAAACTTATAACATACATCCTATGCATCCGTATTATTTACTTGCCATGTAAATCAAAATCAAATATATATTATGAAACAGTGAAACACTATAATATTATTTCACATAAGTGTAAGATTATTACCTTTATTATTTCTATCTCAGAAAATATTTATTTTAAACATATGACTGAATTAAAATCCAACTAAATATCTTCAGTGTGAACATAAACACGCTCTTAAGCCGGTGTAAGTTCAGTGCGGCAGTGTAAGGTGCTAGTGATAGGTAGAGGCAAAACAAGCTGGCGGCGTGCAGGCGGCCGACACAGGCGTCGCCAGGGCCGCCTGGCCTGGCGCCAGGCCGGCGGGCGGCGGCCGACCGCCGGGATTCCTTTGTCTCGTTACAACACCGATCGCCGCACTCCCGTACCGGCCTTTATGATATATCTACCTGCTGCCTCTCATTACCTCTCACTACATGGGAAACCCCGTGTCGCAAGAGGTACTGATCTCATTTTACCCGCGATAATACCCTTGATTGTAGAAGTTGCCGTATTAGAAAATAATCGTGCTAAACACAATTCTTAAAACATTTTGCTAATACAGTCAGCAGGTATATATTGTCCGCTATTTGCAACTGGTTAATAAAAAGCGCACACCAGTGGCTAGCTACAGAATCCGATATTAGTAGATCCGCCCGATCGCCGATGGAACGAGCGAGACGTGCTTGTGTGCGTAGTGCGTACTGCGCTTATTTTCTGGCTCGTTATAAACGAGTAGAGCGGCTTGCCTGTCTTCGATTCTGAGAAATTGTAACGCCTTCTTGGAACGCAGCAACGCAGTCGTCCACGAATGCCTCGAGTGAGCGCAAAGCGAGGTCGCCATCCGTACTGTACTACTACATGTATACGGACTGTGTTTAAATAAACACCAACACTCGCGCAACACTGTTCTCACATCTCACTAGCTTACTTCACGCTTGAATACAATATTTTATTAACCTGTAGTAGAATGTGTATTAAGAGACAGTTTACTTAAAATAATTTATCTGTATCGAGAGCTTCAATTAATATTAAAAACCTGTTTCTGACTTATTGTGTAACACAAATGTTTTAACATGACCTAATGATATCTAAAATAACCGTACGTCAATTACGTAGGTGATATGTAAAAAATTATGATGTTTCAAATAGATGAAAATGAAACAATTTATAAATTGTACACCGCGCGTAAAATCGGGGATACCCTTGTTCATTAGGCCGTTAGCGCGTGTTGGTAGCTACGTCACGGTGATGTCACGCCACACACTCATAGACATAACATAGCGCGGCACATGCGCCGTGGGTGAACTCATCCCCGCGCCACCTCGTCACCTCGCTGCGTTCACTAGTAGTCACTACTTGTTGACGGTACGATTCAAGCTAGCGCTTCTAAAACATAAGCTGTGATTTAAGCATAATCGTTAACAGTATAAGTAAAATGGCCCACGATTGTTCATTATTATACAGCCTAAATTGACCAAGGTAAATACACAGTTGACTACATCGCTGTTTAGCGTTGGAAATACGGCACAAAGTCAAAATATTTTTAAAGTATTTTAATGTTATGCTATTGATGTATAAATAAATAAGTAAAGTAATAATAACAGGTAATTAAATACTAAATTTATAAGTATATTATTATATTACATAAAATATAAATGAAACCCACTACAACGGTTTTCACTATAAACAGCTAGCGATATTAATCGTACATGAGATATGATATTTTGTGAAGGGAAAAGTAACATAATTTCGTCACCATCTCATATTACGTGCACACGTTGCTATCAGTTAAAATATATTTTTTATACTTTCAAACGTTTTGTAGGCGGATAGGCAATGTCGCACGTAGAAAAATATCCTAAATCACAATATCACACAGGTACGGTGAAAATGATTTAAAACCGGGCGTTACAGTTATAGGCAATTTTTGAACTTATATAATATAAACTAAAATACAATATCACATATATATAACTAAATTTATTGTATCGTATAATGTGGTTGCAAAACAGAATTACCTACTGAAAAGACAAATATCAAAAACTGTATATCATTCAGATTATGATATCTGGTATTGTGGTGTACTAGTGTGGTATCTCAGGAATGCACATATTCAATCTTGATTCAATCTATATAACAATTCATGTAGCATTGATTTAGAAGAGCCAAGCGAGTGGATTAGAAGAAAAAAGATGCGTGTCAATGTCGGATTTCTGCGACATAATAATAAGTTTAATATTAAATCGTATATTCGCATAATGTCACAAGGTAAAAAGACAGAAAGCAGACATTATTTTATGGATTAGGTGATTATTTAATCATAAAACGTTGATTAAAATAGCTTCATCAATTTATATAACAAGTGCATCCAAAAAGACCATAGGACACTGTCGTCGAATAATTGCTGTCACAATGCTGGGCATGGGTCGCCTCTTACAGTGAGAGGGGTTTAGGGTTCACCGTACAAGCAAAGTGCGTGCGCGCGCAAGAAATAATTTAAATATGCATAACGCTTTTTGAAAAATTGTATGTGCCTGGGATTAGAACTCGGACCACTAAGCTATCACTGCATTACATAGAGAAAAAAAATTGTAAATGTAATTTTAATTATAACCACATTCTACATGCTTATAATAAAAAAAAAACAATATATTGAAATGAAATTGTACATAACAATGTATTTGTCCTTTTTCAGGCAGAAAAGTCGCGGGTACGATGCCGCTGACACAAGAAAAACGTTTGGACAGTAATTTCTCCAATAACAATGATCACAGTTATCTTCACAAGAAGTTTAAGAAAATGGCATCTACTGTGTCAGTTTTTCCTTCCAATACATCCAAGAGTGAGGAAAACAGACACAGGGAATCAAATGCTACTTGCAATTCTTCAATCTCAAATGGAAGCATTGCAGCAGCTCATCCAGAAATAGAAAAGATTAAGGAACAGTATGATAAGCAAATTGCAAATTCAGAAAGAAATGTACAAATTAATTTTAGTGATGAAAACTCTAGGTTAAGTGATGTAAATAATATTGTTCAAATATCTGGTAAGACCAGTTTTCCTGAAGAATTTCCAAATAAGACTGAAAATCTTGAAAATGATTTTATCAAGGAAACTTACAGTGGTGGAACAGGCCGCTATATATGCCCTTATTGTAAGTTATCATGTGCCAAGCCTTCTGTTCTCCAAAAACATATCAGAGCTCATACCAACGAAAGACCTTATCCTTGTATACCTTGTGGATTTGCTTTTAAAACAAAATCCAACCTATATAAGCATCGAAGATCAAGAACACATGCTTTAAGATTGCAAGGACCTGATTCGTCTACTACAATTAATGACGAAGATTTATCTGGGGGGTCAGAAAGTGATACGTCTATACCGCCCACCTCTCTATCTGACACCGGATCAGATGCTTCACTAATTCGCATTGAAAATACAAGATCTCATGAATTTTCTTCTCCTGAATTGATAAATGATATCAGCGCGCCATCTATAAGTCCAAATATTCCTTTAAATGATAACAATAAATCAAAAACAATTTATAAACCTAAGTTCAGAGCAGCGTTTTATCAAGGCGTTGACGAAAAAGATAAGACAAAGAAAACGATATCCCCGAATGCCGACTTTCTTACGGAACATATCTCTAAAATTATATCAGATAATGAGGCCATTGTTGATGTTATTGAAACACCTTTGCAAAAGAAATATGGTAAAATTAAACAAATTGCCGAGAGCAAACAATTTATGCTTGACACTGAAATAAAATCAGATGTAATACCATTAAATTTAACGAAACATAACAACGAGGCTGATGGCACATTTAGAAAACGATCTCACTCGGAAAGTTTCAGTACTTTTGAAGATCAAAAACATCATTTAAATCCTGAAGGTTCAATTATTAAAGATCTATTGCTGAAAAATAAAACAAATGGTTTATCGAATGTTGCAAGTGAAATATTAGATGGACTTGGACCCCTTTACGTCTGTCCATTGTGTCAAATTATATTTAGAAGTGCTGACAATTTCGAAATACATAGGATGTATTACTGTAAAGGGACTATTGCTAACAGCCCAACATCCATTAATATGGCTCAAAAAGATGTAAAAAACGCAACACGACCAGAAAATGTATTCATGAGAAGTAATTCTATCAATGTTCGATTGCCAGAAACTCCAGTTAGTACAGCTACTAAACTAAATGTTTGTACAAAATTGCAGTCTTTAAAAATTAAACCAGATAATCTTGTTATAACAAAATCTGAATATAATGATGTAATTGCACCTTTACCATCTCCAGGCCCATTACTTGGTAATACTCGACTTGTGGATACCAGAGGGTCATCTGACAATAATAGAAAATCCGAAAATTTGAGACCAAGAACGAAAGATTCTAGCCCAAAACGGAAACCTGATAGTACGTCAGAAGCTTATAGCCCCAGTATTTCAGAAATCTCTGCTCCACGTTCTGCAGATTTATATTTACAACCGAAGATAAGGTGTATGGATACAAATCAAATAACTCTGCGCTCAATTGAGGAAATTTCGCAACATATGAGACACAGTTCTACTTCTCTTCAAATGTTTGGAGGAGAAGTTAAAATAGTTGACCATTCAGGAAGCACTACTACACTACGTATTGAGCCTAGTAAAAATCAACTTTCTCCAATTATGGTACAACAAAATCTTTCTCCTTCGAAATTTGCAAATGACTCCGAAGCAAGTAGCGTGGTTGTCAGATCAGGATTACATTCCGGGGGAACAATCGTTCATAATCCTCCAACCCCCAAGGAAATAATAAGTACGCCACAACCACAAACTCCCAGAATCACAATGTCAACTTCAGCTCAAAACTTGCTCAAAATTCATGATATTACTCATTTTCAATTTCCACCTCTTAGTGCTATTACGGCATATAATCCTCTAACTTTACCTCCTCTTAGCCCATCTTCATCACCCAATGGCGCTACTACAATCTTACACGGTGGAAAACTAATTCCCCACGTGCCAGGGATACCAGGGCCAAATACACCAGGTGTTTTCGTTGGAACTTCTAACATATCGACAAAGTCCATGAATGGCGATGTACACAAAAATTCTTTACAGACACAGACCGATCAATTTCAAGATGCTTTGCGAGTGAAAAGTCCTGCTGGAAAGACTTCTATCGTTTCTAGTATTGAAAGATCTATAAATGTACAAAGTCCTAATTTAAAACTGTCTCACATGGAGCCGGATAATTTTAGCCAAAATAGAGATAACACTAATCCAGATATTCAACTGGTGTCGCCGTTACCTATAATAAAAATAAAAAATGTGGATGATACAGTCACATACACATCTAATGTAATACGTACATCTACAGGAAGACAAGATGGAGGTCTGAAAAGAGGCTTAGATGGACTCCCTAGATCTCCAGTTTTGAAAGAAAACACAAACTATATTATGACTAAAAAACCAAAAGAATGTAACCATCCGATTCCATCAAAAAGTATTGATATAAAATCAGAGGTTAACGAAATACGTAATTTCAATTTTGAAAACTTAATAACTAAAGCTGAAATATATAATAACCAGATTCAAAGTTCATCGGAAGTTCAAAAAAATACGAATGCGCTTGAAACGGATCCCAGTTCAGTTCCAAATGAAAGATCTGAAACATCATATTTCCAGAAAAATTTAGTCGCTAATTCTAGCGCAGAGGAGAGAAAACCAAAATTTTTGCGACCATCAACTTTACCCCTTAAACCTGGCACTTTTACGCCAAAAAGACACCATGGCATAACACCCAATGCTAATACAATGCCATTGGTGTCTCCAGAAACACCTCGTCCAGCTAAGGCTTATGGCCAACTATATTTAAATGGAAATGCCTATACGTACTTAGGCCTCAAATGCTCCACTAAAGTCTTCTATTGTACAATTAATCGCCCTCAGCCAACATATGTACCAAATCAACATTTTCTGTCTATGTACAGTAATTGGCAGGTAAATAAATCAAGTTTAACAAATAAATAATAATATTACAATGCTGAATTGATGATTGTGACATGAATGCATGAATATGTTTACAGTTATTATCAGAGCTGACGCCAGACCCGCTGGGATTGTCAGCATCGTCTGCTATGTCTCTATATGACTCACGTCATCGACCGCAGAACGTGGCCGTCTCTGTAATCAAACAGGATCTTATATTGACTCATTCATCGCAATGGAATAAAAATGTAATTAACGATAAAAAGGTATCAATTAATACTTTGCTTTTATAATACAGTATCTATTCAATATTAAAGTAACTAAAGAAGAAAGAAAGTTACTACACCATTAGAAAACAAATTTACAAAAAAAAATAATAGTTCGCTTATTTAAGTAATGTTTATGTTAGCTAATAATATAAACTATTAAAAATATTTTCAGATCATTTCGTCAGTAGATGCTAAAAAGGTCGAGGACGCTAAAAATAACCCCTTTGACAATACTACAACTCCAAAAAAAGAATTAACAGGGGGTTTTGAAAGCAATGAGGAGTATACATACGTTCGTGGACGAGGCAGAGGGCGTTACGTATGTTCCGAATGTGGAATCCGATGCAAAAAACCTTCAATGTTAAAAAAACATATAAGAACACACACAGATGTGCGACCGTATACATGTGTACATTGTGCTTTTAGGTAATTTCATTCTTTAATACTATTTAATTTAAAAGATACTTAAGGTACTACTATATGGCGTCCATGAGATGCATATCATATTATACAATATCTTATGTTATGCTTAATAAGGCATTTATTTAATTTCCAGTTTTAAAACCAAAGGGAATTTAACAAAACACATGAAAAGCAAAGCTCATTATAAAAAGTGTTGCGAATTGGGAATAAACCCTAACGAAGGCAATGATGGCGAAGGAGTGGAGACGACACAATGTTCAGGCGAAACAGATGACGAAACTGAATCTGACGGCGATGAAGGCAACGAAGGCGAAACGGAATCGAGCGGTAAGTGATTCCTATGCAGTACATAATAATGTATACTTGTAATAATGTCCATTTACCTAACGACGTTATTGCTAGTACATGTATAGTTAATAGCATTGTTTTTGTAAATGTTTGTCTTAGTTTACATCATTTAGAGATTTTGCTGCTTACAAGACTTTGGTTCAGGTTTTCACAATTGGCAAATCGCTGTCCATTTATTTCGATTGTACAATGTGCATTATTTGGTTTTTCTGTGTTCTGCGGATCATACTTGGAACTAAATGCCGATACTTGTTTTTACAGCAATTTGTTTAGATAACCCTTTAATGTAGGTTATCTGGATGATGGCCAGCTAATCGGTAATTACCAATAGCGTGTACATTACTAGCAATTTAGCTTATATTAAATCTTCTGGTCACCAAGATCACCCAAGATTTTTTTAATCAGATGAGATCTTTGTTCTATTCCAGATACAGAAATTTATAAATCGCGTTTGCCGGAACATGAAGCAGCTCACTGTTTGCTGTCTTTAGGAGGCAACAGGCCTGCTACATCTGCGACACCGGGTTTAATCACCAGTGCTAGACCCTCAACATACCCTTATACTCCAATCGTGATGGATAGTGCCACTATAGACTTTATTCCAGAACTATCACAAACTACAAGAAACGTAGTTGATACGGGAATAGATATTGACGACGAGCCGATGGATTTAAGCAAAACTGATTTAAAAGTTTCTAGTAATATACCTGAAATACCAACGGCTAGAGAATCGAGTGTACTTGCATCACTTGCTTCAAACACAGCTAAGTTACCGCAACATCCCAGCCAATGGTCTAATGGCGAACCTATGTTGCATACGTATTTGACAGAAAGAGCACTTTTAGACTCAAAAATTAAACAGAGTCAAGTCACGTGTAACTTAAGTAAAATACGTAAAATTGAAATTCAAAACCCTATGTTCAAAGAAAATGATGTTGAAAACGTGTCTGTATCTAAAACTTATACTATAATAACACATGGAAATGATAATACCTTAAAGAAAGTGCCTGCTGCAAAAGAAGATTCTGTAAAATCGTGTGAGGATTCTCAATTGCCAAAAGCTACCCCCACTGACGTAAAAAGAGCTCGTACACCTAGTTCTGGTTCCGAAAATGCAAAACATGTAGTCTCAGAGTATTTAAAACATGCAAGAATAAACCTAATTAAAACACGCGATGAATCATTACAAAACCAAGTAGATAATTCAAGTGATGATAGCAATGGTGCAAAAACTACGGAAGAAAAAGCTAAGTTAGAAGATCTTAATGTTTCTGAGGATGATTCAATGAAGTTTCCACCATTGGATCATGATCCAGTTGCGCGTAAAGTTGTCATAGGTGTTGGTGGTGTGGCATTTAAGGTAACCAAGGGAAAGGAGTTCGAAAGTGCTCAATCTTATTCACCAGGAAGACTTATGGAAGACGGACGAAGAGTTTGTGATTTTTGTAATAAAACGTTTACTAAGCCCTCTCAATTGAGATTACACCTCAATATACATTATATGGAAAGACCATTTAGATGTAGCGTTTGCGCTGTCAGCTTTAGAACACGAGGACATCTTCAGAAACACGAACGCTCTGGTTCACACCATAATAAAGTTTCTATGACATCCACATTTGGTGCAGCTACATCGTTTAATCCCCGACCTTTCCGTTGCTCAGATTGTAACATAGCGTTTAGAATACATGGACATTTAGCCAAACATCTACGAAGTAAAATGCACGTTATGCGACTCGAATGTTTGTTTAAACTACCATTTGGTACGTTTACGGAAATAGAGCGGGCGGGTGTAAGCTTAACAGACATCGATACTACTGATTGCGCCAGCTCCTTAGATAGCTTGCAATCGCTTGCGCGAAAACTGCACGAGAAAGATCCTACGAAACTGGAATACCGTGAGCCTAATGGTACGATGGCAACGATTCCTTCTGCTGGCAGAGACTCATCGGAGGATGAAGATATCGCAATGCCATCGGAAAAAACATTTGAAAGTGAAAAAGATAGTGAGATAAAAATAATTGAACCTAGTGATGTTCAAGATCCAGAAACACGAGTTAATTATAGTGCCACAGATAATTAGTGCCAAAATTATATTAAGTAGAATGTTTACGTGCAATTTTGTTTTTTTTTTTTATTGTTAATTTAAGATTTAATTATTCTTACTGGGGTTTGACTTGAAAAGTGTGAAAACAAAATGATGCGCTTTAATTATATACATATTTTATTTCAATGTAATTGTGAAGTGTCTTGTAAATATGTATCTCAAAATTAATTAACGTTGTTATATTTGCTTCCATTATAAGGCTTACGTATCGTTACATAAGTAGCTCTAAGTAGAAATAATGGAAATTGTTAAATGTTCGTAAAGAAAAGTCATAAAAAGATATTAAGTCAAATTTGTCTAAAATATTCGTACAGAAACGTTTGAGGTCCATTTATAGATAAAAATGCTTCAAATATCAATGAAACATATTTCAAAATCGTTTAAAGTCATAAGTACCATAACTCTTTTGTATGTATTTTTATAAAATATATACTAACTACAAGATATTTACACTGAGTAACATCTACTTCCAAAATCTTTTATCTTAAAAATAATTGGCATATCAACTTCCGTAAACGAAATTTAGATAAAACATAAGATCCTTGAAGAGTCTTCCATATCGAAAATAGTACTTGTGCTAGATACATGTTTTATACTAGTTGCTCTTCGATTGGGTAAATATTTGACCGGCGTGAGTGAGTATAACTCTATACATGAGGGTGACGTATACCTTGCGTCACTTAATTTAAGAAATAATGAAAACGCTTTTTCATAAAGCAAAGTACCTACTTTTACTACAATTTCCTCATAATAATAACTTTTTACGATTTTATTCCTCGTAACGTCACTATGTGAATATATAGGTATACGTATCTATCAACATATTTGGTGAATAAGATATTATTAAGTAATACAAGGTTTGTGTAACAACTTCATACGTATGCACTAAGTATATTATATTACTGTAGAAAGTATATCATGACCCAACTATTTTAAAAATATTTGTATCGAAACTTAAATCAAGGCCAAATTAAGAGTATATTAATAAGCTCGAAAACATATCACTTATTAATGCATTTTTATAAGTTACAATAAATTTCAATCAATTGTGATTGTACTTACTTTGTACTACTTGTAATGTAGAACATTAAATCCTATGCGTGGCTCGGCATGCACATGACCGGTTTTTTATATACACATGAATTGATTGTATAATACGTGAACATACATCTACCCTCTGTGATGCAACAAAATTATTTGAGTACTTTATATCTTATGTAACATAATATTACATTTTTGTAAAGCCTAATACTTCAAAATATATAATAATCATTTCATTTTAAGTTCCAAAATCTTTCATAAATGAAAAAAATGTAGAAAAGCATTTTTAACTGTTTTTAAATTAATGATGAGATATTAATATAGTCTAAACATCTTTATTTTAATCCCATTGAAATCATTGATCGCCCAATGTTTTGTCTACTTTTGACAAAAATAAATAAACAAATGATATGCGTATTTAAATTTAAACTTAGACATAGACAATCTTGTCTCCCGCTCTTAGTCCCTACTGAAATTAAGAGGACAAGACTTGTTTAGCAGTAGGTACCAAGTGAGTTCCTGTATCATATATGGCGACAAAAATGTAATAACTATGCTGTATACATTGTAATATGTTAAAGAGATTTTAATGTATGTTAAATTATGTTTTGATGCAAAAAAATGACACTTGTCAGATTCAGTCTTCCAAAAATAAACGCTTTTTACACTGAACCAAAGTCCTAATACTTTGTGTTGTCGGTACATTAAGACCTAGTACGGTCTAGTACAGGAACATCCACTACAGACATTTAAATATCTGGTTAAAATTAAATCTAGAACCCTCTGCATGATAGTGATATTGTCATAATTGTGCCATAGGGTTGTCTACAATAATATTTAAATCTTACCTTCACTGGCGTTCATGGACGATAATTCCTTGTAAAATACCTTATTTTTCCCCCTAAAAATAATAAGGAACAAATGAAACAATAATCAGAAATAAGATAATTATGAAATAAATGCTAAATTAATCAACGTTTTAAATTTTCCGATTTAATGCGGCATCCGAACTTGGTTCAGTGGTCAAAGATTGGGTTCAGTTTCATACTATAAATGTATAATAAATAAACACTTATTACCAGTTACAGTGATAATTTAATTGCTTGCATAATATTACGATTACTTGAACATTCGTTAACGTGACCTATGATTGAAGAATTATTTTATATATATTGGAACTTTTTTAACCGATTTCAAAAAAGGAGTGGGTTCTATTATATTGTATATATTTTTGCAAATTACTTTCATTCTATCTATTAAATATCATTGGCAGCTTTTATACATTTCCAAACTTTGCTCTTATTTTATTGGTATTTATGTTGAAAGAGGGTTAAAATATTACAAAAATAAAGATTAATTAATTAATGTATATATTTTTATTGATTATATAGTGCTATTTCATTGTAAATATTATACATAAAATATTTGGTGGAGTTATGAATGTAAGTGTTTAGAGTTTTACTTATATATATACAGTTATTATATATACATATTTATAAGGTAAATAAAATACAGGCTTGTCAAATATTTACCCATTTATTGTTTACTATACAAACATTGTATTGATGAATATTTTACGATAAGATTAAAGTGAATGTAAAAGGTATATAGTGTTTATTTGTATCCTTAACTTCATGTTACCGAGCATCAAATACAACCCCTGAAATCTTGGTTAAAGAAAATTATTCGATATTCATTAATATGGCAACATATTAAAATAAAACATTCTCATGCTTAGTATATAGTATGCACGGAGCGTTTTTCCCCGCTTCTAAGTGCGGAGCGGAACTGCAACACACCACAAAATATGAAATTGTAGGTAAATGACCGTTGCACTCTTCACGGCGCGTTTGTCTGTTGTTTCTGCTGTGACGGTGGGCAACATATTTGAGTCGATTTCTTTCCGTCCGACAGCTACTACATAACTGCAGCAGTTACATAATTGAGCATAAATGTGTTTCGCGAGTTTCGAAAGAAAATAGTCCACATCCATAGCGTCATAGAAGAAAAACACTCCGTTAGTTCTCATACTTAGGCTGACCGCCCATTGGCTACTGTTAAGCTTGAGCGACTGGTAGGTTTAGGGACTACATAGTGCGACAGTCAAATCAATCAATGTCAATCTGCTTGGCGACTATTTAGTAGCTTGTATAAGCTATATAGATGCATATCCTGGGTTGCCAGAACTTTTATTTATGAAAGTCGCCCCATGTATGGTAAAAAGTAGCTCAATCATAAATTAAGAAATATTTCATTGATATAGTGATTATTTGTAAGGAGATTGTATCATATTTTTGAGTTGATGACCTTTTTCTTTTGGTCGTCAAAATAACACATTGTTTTTTATTTTTAACCTAACGATAAGGCAGACGGGCTACCTGATGGAAAGTAGTCACCGTCGCCCATGGACATT
>DWNM01000027.1:0-18344 GCA_018250375.1 Narcosius parisi helen
TTTGTATTCAATGAGCGATATGTCAACTGGCAATCAATCCGAGATGGTGTCAGTGTGAAGCGGGATGAAATTTTTTGTATGTAAATGTTGGCAATGTCCCCTCTATAGCCCTATATATTTAATCTCTTTGGTATAATGGGACTTTGCTACGTCTTGCTACTCTACGGATGCGATCACATAATGCCCTAGCGCACAAACACTATAGATAGCCTTTACAAGAATTAACACCCTGGAATTTCACCCTGGCCTTTCCAGGAATTAACAATGAACAGGACGTAAGTAACCTAGAATGTTAGTTACGTCCTGTTTATTGGAAATTTATAAAGTACTAGTTTTAACTCGCGACTTCGTTCGCGGCTAAAGATCAAAAGCGCCCTAAAGTTATTTTACTGTATCTCGACAACAGTACTGCTTTATTCGGAATTAAAGTTATCGTATTAATTTTTGTGGACCCTTGACAACGTACAAAATTTCAACACGATACGTTGAGTACTTAAGGTGTGGAAGCGTATCAAACAAACAAACAAACAAACACACATTTTTTAAACATAACAACGTTCTGTTTATTAAGGTTGTATTAACACGGCATTGGGCTGCGTTTTTTTTATTGTATGCGATTTTAAATGCAACATAAGCGGTTTGGGCGCTTCTTGTATTCGGTATGGGGCGGCATGGACCCGACTCCACAGACAAAATATAGCAGTAGATGTCGCATGTGTATGCACTGCGCATATCAAATATATAAAACTGGCACACTTAGTTTCATACAAATGGTAGTACATACGCTATCTATTTATTTATACATCTACGGCCGGCATTGACAGAACTGACAGAAGTTCAGCGTCGGTGCCGTGCCCTGCCATTGCCATCCCAATGAAGAAACTCCCTTTGAGAACATTATGAAGAACTCTTAAGCAAGTACATTGTAGATTCTTCACGACGTTCTACTTGGTCCTTAAAATAAGTCATAACGAATTTCTAAAACGCACATAAAATAAAATAAAAAGTTTCTTCCTTGGTTCATAACTCCGATGTCCAAGATAAAGGCCAAAAGTCATGAGACTGAGCTATTTCTGATTCATTTAATTATTAAAGTTAAGAAAGTTAGACGCGTCCAAACTGAAGCAAGTCCTTTACTAACAAAGTTAGATGATAGAAGACAGAGGCAGTGGAAATCGTCAGGTCACCCGACTAGTAAATATAATAAAAACAAAAACCCGACTGCTTAAAAATATTGCCTGTATTACTTACATAATTTAGACGAATCCAACGACAAATCATATTGAAGTCCGTCAAGCCGTTTGGGCTGTTTAGCTCGTTTGTCCACCGCCGCCGTCACCGGGCCGTCACCGAGAACGAGATTATTTCGGGCCGAGTATATATATCACCTCATATTAAACTCGGCCCGAAATATATATATATATATATATATATACGTATACATATGATCGAAAAACATTACCCTCCGCAGTTGGATATTGGATTGGCAGACTTCATACACCTTTGATAATGTCATAGAGGACTCTACCGTATATGTTTTCTCACGACACCTTCTTGAAATTATTTTTAAAGTGTCGGACGCTGTTATTACACAAGTGAAAATCAATTCTTGGAATTGACACGCGATAAGGAGAAAACTTTTAAAGTTCTAATATCCGAGTGGCGTGGATATTTCTAAACGATTCAACCTAAACAATGTGACCTACCTCCAAGATGTATAGAAACATTTTAGTACCAATCTTATTTTGCGAATAGTCTTCGAGTATTAATTACCATGCATTTTGCGTAAATTTTACGTACATTAAAATCTTTGCCAAGAAAAATGCCGATGTCCACTTTTCGCAATGACAACAAAGGCACGTGACAAAATAATTAACATAACGTGGACGGTGTAAAGGTATAATTTCGATGTCACCGACCGCGATCGGCGACCGCGACCCGGCGACCGAGCGACAACGGCCGCCTGTCGCCTAGCGACCAGTAGCATTGCGACGTCAGCGACCGCAGCTGGTTCAAACGTCAAAATCGATCAATATGTCATCGTCAGTAACAGAAAATATCGCCATTTTGATGAGCTGTCACCGGGTCGCACGGCGGCACCGCTACTGCAGCACTACGGTCGCGTGACCGCGGCTACTTAAAAGCCACGCCCACTGGTCGCGCGACACTGTCGCGTGTTTGGTTTAATGCTTTATATAAATGCATACGAATCAGTGGGTCGCGTGATACGCTAGCTTTTATTTGTCACGGTCGTCGGTCGCTGTCTCCTACGTCGGAATTATACCTTAACACGTTCTGTTTAGGGAGTTTGCCAGCGCATCCCTGCTCGACCCTGACCTCCGTCACCGCGCCCGCTCCACTCAACTGCCGTGTCTTTTTATATCTGCTACTTCAAATTCTCAATACCTGTACATTGCTAGCTTTGGATACGGTTTTTATAAACAGCTATATAGACAGAGACAGTGGAAATGGTACTAGCGTTGATTAGTATGGGAATCGCCCTAGCAAAATTAACGCAAAGGAATCACTAATCGTATTGTTATCACTAAGAAACTTTTATTTTTATTGGTTGTTCTTTTTCGGCCATAAAAGAGCTTATTAAGAAAGAACATTTATTTGGAAAGGCACCTTAAGTGTTATATAATTACAATTCTTATTTCTTAAGTCTTGCTTTGCGACTTAGGACGTTTGTCAATTATGAACATAACAATTTTCAGATTTTCTCTATTCTAAATTAGATGACATTATTTTATATAACATCTAATTCTTAATGAAATCAGTAATAAAGGTCGACATGGTATTGACACGGTGACAGACGATCAAGATCATCAAGTATGCGTAGCTCCGCATATTCTTGGTCGGTGTGCCCTGTCAACATATTATACCATACGAACATATCCATAGGCCCTGTTAAGCAATAATTTGGATATAGGCGACTGCGCCAAACTAAAAAAGCTAGCGGAGCGCGCGACCCAGTGCTTCATATGAATTTATAAATATATAATATGGAGCACTAGACGAAGTACTCGACCGACGACCGCGGCGGGTGGGCGTGTCTTGCAAGCGACGCTGTCGCGTGTTTTGTCCAGTGCTCCATATAAAGGCATACTGAGCAGTAGGTCGCGCGCCCCGCTAGCTTTTGTTTGTCGCGGTCGTCGGCCGCGGTCGCTTACATCTGAATTATTTCTTTAACAACCAATCACTTAAATTAAATGGCCCTTCAGCTGCGCGGTTGCACCTTAAATGTTTGACTACTAGTAGGAAATTTCCATTAGTATTTCAGTGAATTGAAGTGCATGTTAAGCTACCTGGTCCCGGTTGTTATTATTAGGCAACAAGCGTGATGTACAAGTTTAGGAACCTTTACGCGTTTTGAAACTTTTGCGGACTAAATAGCCACAAACTCGTTAAAGCATCACAGCTCCAAGTCCTGAGCTAAGGTAATGGTTTTCTGAGTGCATGTAAATAGGTTGCAAACTGGTATTAGATATTTGAAAGTGGTAGAATCCTTTGTGGTTCGACACCGGAGGATTAAGTTTGAACGCCTCGGATAAGCATATCTCCCTTACCACTCCCTTCACTCCAGAGCGCTTAACATTGCTGTTATTAGGCGGAAATAGGTGTGACGGTGGTGCATTTTGGAGTCTGACCACAATGGGTTCGACAACCTTTGATGTTATTATCGTTACGTTACTATGAATATGTAACTCCCAACGAAAGGGTGAACGAGTTACCTACCATAAGTTACTATATAGTTGTGTTCGTTTAATAACTTTATGATCCTCTAAGACAGTGTTTTTCACCCCCTTAGTACCGAAAATAATTTGCGACCCCCTAACTTCTTTTGTTTCTAGCTTGTTTTTAATATATTTAACAGATGTCCAAAAAGGGGGAGGTTCTGCGTTCGTCTGTATTTTTATTTATATTCATATTTACGCAAGCACGGGTTAAAATAAATAATTAAGCAACCTATAAACCTCACTTGTTTATCATGTTTAGAGTAAAGATATCCTTTTTAACTTTGCACCATTTTTTTACTAACTTCGCAACACCCCGCGACCCCCTAACAGAGGCCCAAGGAATCGCGACTCACACTTTGAAAAATAATGGTTTAAGACATAGGGTACGAAAGGAATAACCCTGAAAGAATAATACATTCCACACATCACACACATTCCACAAATCTCACGTCCAATTATGATCGCAAAAAAGTGAAATATGGCCACTGCGCTGTTGGTGAAGCCAACAATGCAAGTTCCTGTTGGATAGACGCATTCTTCCGTTTATTATTTTTATTGACAAGCCCGGCTCGGCACGCGGCATCGCATGCGTTCAACTCTGTGGCAATTTCAACAAAAAAATATGTGACGTCAAACGCTTTTATTATTTAGCGGTGTGAGCCCGACCCAAGAGAGGTTCAGCTGGTAAAGAAAAAAATAGTTAAAAAGACTAAAAAATACACGCTTTAAAGAGTAACATCGAAATGTAACAGAGTTCACTCCTACATGACTATGAAAGGCATCACCGCTCAGTGTAACATTGCGCTGTTAAGTTTCAGGCGTTAATAAAAGTAGTTATTTTGTTTTATCCTGATGATCCTAGGCCGAAAATCATGAGAATGTTATGAGACTATTGTCTTGTCAACGGTATTTCATACGTGTACAATTTTACAAATTAATAAGATGTTTTTAAATCCATGAAAATTACGGTAGAAAAATCCGTCCAATGACAAATTATAGCATAGGCAGTGATAGCCTAGTGGTGGAAACGCGGCCTCTCTCTGATTTTTCAAGTTATGTGCGTATTATAAAATAATTATTACTTGCTTTAACGGCTAAGGAAAACATCGTGAGGAAATCTGCATACCTGAGAGATGTTTAAAAAATCTCAAAAAGTATGTGAAGTCTACCAATTCGCACTTGGGCCGCGCGGTGGACTATGGCCTAATCCTTCTCATTCTGAGAGGAGAGCCGTGCCCAGCAGTGGGACAGTAATGGGTTAACGATGTTTTAAGTAGATATCGTGCAAAAACTAGATACATTAACTTATAAATTGACACTTTGATTTTACTGACACTTATATTTTAGTTCTGTATTAGGTTCTAGATATTGTTTTGTCGGCGCCAGCGCACGCAGCATTCGCAAACAGTCACGTATTTGTCTCTTATATTTTTTCTCATTTATCAGTCTATTATGTCTTAGGAATCTGCTGACTTGCAGTCACCCGCCGTCACACCAGCGGTACCTGCAATTTTTTTTTATATTCCTAGCAGAGTTCAAAAAAATATACACGCGACGAATAAATAACCTGTTTCATTTTGGAAGTCGATTAAAAAAGGATATGAAGTATACGATAGTGCGTTTTTTTGACATGATAACGTCTTATAATTCGATGAATGCTGGCTACACTTACGAAAAAGTCTGACTCATTGTCACGTTCCGCCTGAGCCGTGCGTGCAAGCGATAAGTACGGAACAGGCTAAAGAGAGGCACGATCAGCGTAATCCCTCGGCTGTGATGCATCTATCTCCCTTCCTCTCCATCGGTCGATGCGTCCAAATAGAAGAGACAGCGGCATCACACAACCTACACGTAAACTGTTATGTTAACTGTGTTGTTTACAAAGTGAAGTGAAGAGTTGATGGGGTTTCCATTGGTTTTATAACAGTTGTTTTCTTATGATGTTATCACGTAAAATTATCGTCCGTAAACCTGCTTTACAGACAACCATTTTTTCAATAGAAATTGTGAAACGTTTGGTAATGTAGATTGAGTTATATGACTTTTAAGGCCATAGTTGATGTATAGAATTATACAAATTAATATCTTGAAACTTCTGTTTTCTATATAGACTTTAGTGTAAGGTATGTTTATAAGAGTTAATATTCGCGTACAAAAAAGGATGAAGTTCTATATTTGACTCGTAATAGGCACCTGCCTAATATTTTTAAGTGCATTGTATATGACGAGATAACCGCGTAGGGGTCTTTTTAATTGAACACCACCGGAAATTTTATTTTCATTGAAATAATATTCACATATATCTTTTTGACATACAAAATGGTTACGACAAATAGGTGGTCTATTTTTGTGTCATTTTCCCTCTTTATATCCTATTTCGCGATGCGTTTAAGCTGGGTGCCATTAAAATAGATTTGAGCTTGCTGTAATTAAATTTAGACCTCGAGGACTTTATTATCTTTTAATTAATGCTGTTTATTGGGTTAATGAAATAGTTAAGTGAACATTTTTGGCTATGTCTACAGGAAATCGGTAATTTGTCAGCTGCTAAATCGATTTTATATTGTGATATTAAGTACCATTGTACATAATCAACGACTGAAAAAATCTCGTCACGTCGTGCAATTTGGCAAGAGCACAAAATTGTAAACAGCGTGAATTTAGGATTTTTGGATTATTTGTTTGCGGCGCTTGCTGTAGAGACGATGGGTCCATGGTCATCTGACAAAGAGTTGGCGGCTACTTCGCACAAAGGTTAAGCCTTGCTGTCCAGCAAGGTAACGCCGCCAGCGTTTTGGGAACCACGCCTCACACGGCAATTTTTTATAGCTTATTTTATTTGTAATAATAATAAATATTGTTTATTTTTTTCTTCGATTTTATGTCACTGTATATATACATAGTATCATTGTAAACGTGTTTTGGTATACTTCAAAATGTGTACGTAAGATAATTATTATTTAGTCGATACTAATTGAGCAAAACTGGCCGCAGTCAACCTACTAACAAAAAAACTCGTAACTTTATGAAATTACAGAAATTAAACAGACAGATGAGTGTGTGAATTTCATTCTACTTCGACTAAAAAGTCTTTGAGTAAAAAGTAGTTTCAAAGTTTAGTAAAATTGAAATTCATATTGTTGGACTGCGCTTTTGACAGAAATCTTGGAAAGTGGAATGAACTTTTGAAGGGAAATGAACAGGACACTTGTTTATTTGCTCCGTTCAAAATGCAGGACTTCTGTTGCCTCTAGATAACATCTTTTGAAAAACTTGTATCGAATTCTGTCTATTCCGTTAAAAGTTACAACGTACTTACGAGTATTTTCTTGTTTTTTTTACCCTTTAAATCAGAGGTCCTCAAACTGTTTTGTTTCGTAGACAACTTGCCATACTTTCGATTTTTGCTTTGGGAGAAATATCGCGTGACCTTTTTTACGGTGATGGGAAAAGCCTTAAAAGGTACCACGGTGTCATGGGAAACAAAACAGGTTATGAGGGATTTTTACCATATTAAACCCGTCCGGTGTCTTTTCTCGGCGTTAAAATCACAAACAGCTCAAATAAGATCTACTACCCCCGTTCCCATTTTACCATCCTGCAGTTCTTCTTTCTCTTTTTTGGGTCACATATACCCCTTGTTAGCCATCGTTGACCCGTGGGGTTCCGTATGGGGGGTCCACTTTGAGTATAAATTCTTTTAATCTATTAAGAAGAGTCATTTAATTGTTATTAGATACATGAATTTAAGTTATAAATACAATGATTTGCTTTAACAGCAGAAAAAATAATCTTGAGAATAGTCTTATGAAAGGTTTAAATACTCGTTATGGATAGACGAATACGAGTACGAGTATATAAATAACATACTCGCGTGTATTCGGTACTCGCTACGACGTTTGTCTGTCCTCCGTGGGGTGTTTCAGCGCGGATCAAGGGATTACGCGTCACTCCTGGAACATGACGTTTTGGCCGGAACACTTCTTATTATGAGAGGAAAGTCGTACCCAGTAGTTTCCACTTTATAACTTCAAATACATTTTAACTCACAAAGTTATGCCGATTAGATTAGATTATGGTGCCGTTGCTATCGAAGCACGAAGAGTTCTTACCAGGTCATTTGATAAATAATATTATTTGTCAAATTTTGTCTTAAATATTCCTTTGAACTGCCATTAAATTGCCTTTGAATTGCTATCACGAATCAAGTTTAAACGAAGGCTGTTTTGAATAAATCTCTACAACACTAATTGAAGAACGAAAATTACAATTCAATGCGTTAAAACACCATTTGTTTAAGACCATGTAATTAAAGTCACATAAACGAATAATGGATGTTCTTTAAATATGCATTAATTAAGTTTTCTACTGACGCGGGTAATGACATAGGCTCTGTGTTTAACCTTAATGGAAAATTCAATGTTACTTAAACATATTGTTATTCAAGAAAGTAAAAATTTAAACGTAAATATTTTAATGAAAACCATAATTCTGCATTCCTAGGCCTAGAATTTGTTGACGCATTGCTGTGCGTCTAGATTAATTCTGTATTAAAAATTCAATATGATTTCCACAGTCCTGTATTTTTTTTAATTTTTTTTTTTACACAAAACCCGTTAATGTTTTCTGGATGGTAGTACCCTCACATCACTTATTACAAATCCTTATCATTATAATCCATTATGAGTACTACCTAAGGTTGGTGAAAGATGCGTTGCTACCCCTGAGGACTAAGATGGAACGCGTCGCTTGTATGTCTCCCTTACCACACCCTTATAACGGAATATAGCAGCGCTTAACACTGCTGTTATTAAGCAGAAATAGGTGCGGCGGTGGTGCCTCCGGACTCGTAACACAAAGGGTTCTACCACCTGTCTAAAAATATAAAATCTGCTTGCTCATAAAATGAAAACGTAAAGTACCCCATGTACTGTGCCGAAGTTTGGCTCTATCATACTAAAACCTCGTTTTATTACTCTACAGTTTTACTGGTTTTAGTGTACCCTATACAATAGTCTGGCAGTTATTTAAAATAACAACTGTTATTTTAAATAATTATTGCCTGACTTTTGGCGCATTCTTTAATATTGGAATTCGTAGTTTTTCTTTTTTAATTTAATATACCTAATTATTACGTGACTTTTTTCGCGTTCTTTATCGTGGGACTTCGATGCTTTGTGATTATTTCTTAAATTCTTAATTTATGTTATGCCTACTATGTATAACGTGGTATTGGGTATTTGTTTCATAGAATATCTAGTAGGTTAACCATACTTGATTATTTTCCCTTATTGCCCATGCGCTAATTGACCGGCTGACATACATATAATGCGACTATCTTAGTACTCAGGAGCGGTGCAAATCTGTGATTGGCTTCAGGTAGAACCTGTTCTATATATGAAATTGGTAACAGATTGGCTACTGTGACCAATTAATATTAAGGTATAATTCTGATTCAGGCGACCGCGGCCGACGACCGCGGTCGCCTCCATCCGAATTATAACTTTAGGTAAATTGCAAACTCATTTGATACACCAATATTATGTACAAAACCTACCTACGTCATTGTGCAATAGTAAATATTCGTGGATAAAGAAAATACAGTTCTACTGAAACTTGGCATAATGCGCTCCATCCGTCTTCTTAAGTGCAGCATTTAAATCCTGCAGAGACGTTATAGTTTTAAAAAATAAATTTCCTTTCAAGTTTCTTTTAATGCAATGTCAAACAGTGGTAATCGGTAATTACCGAACATTCTCTAAAGACATCGTACTTGGAATTTAAGACCATAATGGCAGTTCTTCTACAGTGTGTTTTTTGTAGAACCTTGCCAAGTTCTGTCATTATATTAAATATCGCAAAGATATTTACTGTTAGTTTTTTGCTAATAGGAGGCGACTGGGGTGGTCGGATGTTAACATGGGTCTGATATGCAAAATGTCATTGAGATTAACAGCCGCCCAATCAGACATATGAATAATGAATATCGATTTCTGTTCTGGTTCTGGGCATTTAATTATTTGTCTTCGTGTGTTCATGACACAAGGAATTATTTTGTGCGGTTATAAGTATAAAAAGCATCAGTATCAATTTAGGTAGGACGGTGGTAGAACCCTGTTGTTCGACTCCGGAAGCACCACCGCCCACATTTCTACCTTATAAGAGCAGTGTTAAGCGCTGCTGTTTTTTAGTTTAAAGGGTGTGGTAAGGAAGATATATTTAACAAATCCGTTCCAACTTCCAATCTAGTCCTCAGGGGTAGCAACGCACCTGTGGCCAACCTCAGGTAAGGTAAAACTGATCTTATCTAGGATTGATTACAGATGTCCATGAATGGCAGTGGCCACTTACCATTTTGTGGAGTGAAAGCTCGTTTAGTTGCTTCTATCATGTAAATTAAAATTAATTTTAATACCTATCCCTTCGCGATTGACTTTGCTCACAACAATATCATTGGAAATACTCAAGAAACACGCGGGAAAATCTATCGTAGTTCGAGCTAGATACAGTATTTAAATAGTGTTAACTGTATATCATCGAGCCCGCTGGGGATAAAGGAGATATCGTGCAGCTGCAAGATGGTATAATGGCTCTCCATCTGTCTTCTTAAGTGCGGCATTTTAGCCGATCTCGAACTGCAAGGCGCCATACGAGTTAAAGTATAAAAGCGCACTTTTGTTCTGAAAGTATAAGTATTAATAGTCCTCAATACTAGTTTAATATCTATAATTACTCAGGTGTATCTTGGTTTGGTGCCTAATATTTGCTTACCTACATAGTTGTTGCATATACTTTTGACCTTTTCACATAAAGTTACAACATATCATCAATCCATTACTGTGAAACTGTTGGGAACGGGTATCCTCTCAGAGTGAAAAGTGTTTAAGCCATAGTCTTCTACGCTGACTCAGTGGGAATTGGTAGTCTTCACACACCTTTGAGAACTTCTTTTAAGAACTCTCAAGAATGTTGTACAGTACTTAGAATATTTTCCTTCATCGTTAATCGTCAGAAATGGGTAGGCCTAATACGCGGACATAATTCAGACAAATAGTCCTAATACGCGCACATAACTTAGACAAATCAGAATATGTGCTAGGGATACGAACCTCAGCCCTCTAGATCGAGAGGTAAATTTTCAACCACCGGTCTGTCACTGCCTTAATAATATAATTATGTACAAAATCACATAGGTACCCACATCGTAAACCAAAATGAAACAAATTTTAACTGTAAAAATGTATTAAAAATAATACCTACAAAGATAACTTTACTGCAGTTGCAAGATGGCATAATGGTGCTCCATCTGTCATCTTAAGTGGAACATTTAACGCTAAAACTTTTCGCGCGGCTCGATGAGAGTTAACGTCCTTTTAAACGGAGTTTCCCTTTAAATTTATCGTAATACTTGATTTTCGATCGAAGCTCTACCCAAGGATATTTCAAGAACCTAAGTAGCTTAGTAATGTTCAAGACATAGAGAGTTATGTTTGTATTACATTTTTATAATTCTACACAGAGAATTAGACATATTTTTAAACAATTATAATTATTAGTTACTGCGAACAGTTAAAAAGCCGTGACAGCCTAGTGGTTATGAACTCGGTCTCTCAAACGGGAGGTCTGAGGTTCAACCACCAAATCCACACGAGCAGGTCATTTAAATATTAGTACTCGGGTCTATTCGTGTAACTTCGGCGAGTATCTAAACCTGGCATAAGACGATATTTCAGAACGAAAACGTCAGTGACAAATGTCAATGTAACATTGTCAATGTTGTCGTATGTCATTGTCATGTTCAATGTTTCACAATTTCACTCACATTGTGCAATTTATTCTTGTGATTTTCTGAATACAAGTAGCGTGATTAACTTGTAAAAATCCAGAATAGAGTTCCGCTCGTCGTTATACGAATATTGATACCGAAAACGTTGGAAGTTCTGAAGATGCGGCTGGTAGATTCGACTAAACTGTTAGAACTGCAGCATGAGCCGACAAAAATCCGAAATATTTGTATCGTGGCGCACGTGGACCACGGCAAAACCACATTGGCGGATTCCTTGATATCCAGCAATGGTATTATCTCTCAGCGAATGTCCGGTAAGCTGCGTTACATGGACAGCAGACCTGACGAACAGGAACGGGGTATCACAATGAAAAGTAGCAGTATTTCGCTTCACCACGCTGTGGATAGCCAGGAATACCTCGTGAACCTCATAGATTCCCCCGGACACATCGATTTCTCGAGCGAAGTGTCCACAGCGGTGAGGTTGTGTGATGGTGCCATTGTTGTGGTACGTAAACAATAACAATAACACATGTTTATGTGGAAATATTTTTCTATAATGTACGATAGTAATTTTAAAGAATGTCGAGTTGCTAAACATGTGTTTAAGAAGTGATAGCCTAGTGGTTATGAACTCGGTCTCTCAAACGGGAGGTCCGAGGTTCAAATCCCAGGCACACACCTCTGACTTTTGTAAGTTATGTGCGTATTACAGATTAATTATCACTTGCTTTAATAGTGAAGGAAAACATTGTGGGGAAACCTACACACTTAGGAGTCCTTTAAAAAAAAGTTCTCTAAGGTTTGTGAAGTCTACCAGTTCGCACTTGGCCAGCGCGGTGGACTATGGCCTAAACCCCTCTCTCTCTGAGAGGAGATCTGTGCCCAGCAGTGGGACAGTAATGGGTTGATGATGATGATGAACATGTGTTTATGCTTTGTAACATTTATTAATATTTATAAATTGTTTAATGTAAACGTTTAATCACACATAATTGTTAGGTAAACTACACCTTTACATTAATTTTTATAAAATGTTTCTTTTGTTATATTATATAAGGAAATTTTTATCATAATCATTGTGATTGTGAGAGTTGTATGAAACAACTTTAAAAAAAAAATTCTAATTAGAAAATTAAGGGTGGTATGGTGGTGGTATGGTAAGGGTGGTGTATATATTTATATATATATATATATAAATATATAATTATGTAAACATAATATAAATACATATATTTGTTCATGATTATTTATTTTAGTATTATGTGCTTTCAAAACTTGCAGTGTACCTTACTCTTATTACCTTCATCCATTTTAAATTATTAATATACACCGGTATTTTAAATGCTAAATATTTTATTCACAGGTTGATGTCGTAGAAGGTGTCTGCCCACAAACAAGATTAGCTCTAAAGCAGGCATATTCCGAAAACATTAAAGCAGTCCTTGTTCTCAATAAGATTGACCGATTGATATTGGAGATGAAGATGACTGCTCTGGATGCATATTTGCACATGACACAGGTATTGGAACAAGTTAATGCAGTTATGGGGGAATTATTTGCATCAGGCGTCTTGGAGAATGAGGAAACATTAATTGACAAACAGGTATGTGAGACAAATATTTTTTAGCATATTTAACATACATAATTATTGATTGTATAGGCAATGAGTCTTGCACAGGCTGGACACAGACTAATTCTTCATATTTATTTTCCAGAGAGGGGTCTGTGTTAAGTACTGTTGTATCCTGGTTTTAAGGGTTTGGTAAGGGAGATATACTTATACTTGATGCCCCGCGTGATGTAGCGGTCACCATGGGTTCCAGGTTCGATCCCCGGCCAGTCATACATCTAAACGATGAATTTAGATTTCTGTTTTGGGTCTGGGTGTTTGTGTATTTGTCTATGTGTGTGTCCATGATACCCACGACACAGGTAAACCTAGTATGGGGCTGTGAGTGTAGAATGCGTCTTTTACTTTCAACTTGGTCCTCAGAAGTATCAATGCATGTCTGACCGACCTCAGGTACAATTCTACTCGAATTTGGAGTTAATTACAGGTGTCCATGTGCAGTGGCCACTTACCATTAGGTGAACTGCTTGTGAGTTTGTTATTTCCGTATTTTAAAAAAAATTGTTTATTTATACCATCGTGATACAGTTTAGAAATAAATTTAATCTCCAGTTGACACAGGTAAATAGTAAATTAGAATAATACAGATCCACATAATCTAAAATTTAAATTGCTTTAATTATGTAATGTAATATTTGTAAATTTAATACAATAATAAACATTTGGTAACAAAGAAGAATTTTAATTGGGTGTAATACTTGCAAACAGAAATATCCTTTTGCAAATATTTGATGAAAATCGTTTCTTATTTAATTGTTGTATTTGTAATATTTTCATAGGAGAAAAAGCCACAAGAAAAAGAGGAAAATAGTTACTATGATTGGACATCTGCTTTAGAAGATGCTGATGACTCCCATTTATATTTTTCACCAGAACAGGGAAATGTTGTATTCGCTAGTGCCATAGATGGATGGGGTTTTACAACTCATACATTTGCTAAATTGTTTTCTGACAAACTTGGTAAGAAATAGTAATCTATAATATCATTTGTAATCACACTAAAAATACAAAAGTATTATACAACAATAGTCATTGGACAACAAATATTACTTAATAATTTTATCTGTTTTCATTAATTAAGAGAATAATTCGGATCTAGACGACCGCGACAAATAAAAGCTGACGGGGCGTGCGACCCACTACTTCGTATAAATTTGTATGGAAAACTAGACAAAACACGCCACAGCGTCGCTTGCAAGCCATGCCCACCTGCTGCGGTCGCTTACATCCCATTTATTCCTTAACATTCCATAAGTGTAGACTTGATTTTATAAATTTTAATTATTATTTTTATTTTACACTTATTACACTGTATCTTTATGTAGGAGTCAGAGAAGAAATACTCAGAAAAGTACTGTGGGGTGATTTCTATTTAAATGCGAAAGCAAAAAGATTTATGAAAGGTGCACAAGAGAAGGCAAAGAAACCACTTTTTGTACAAGTTGTATTGGACAATTTGTGGAATGTTTATGAAACAATTGCATTGAGAAATGAAAAAGACAAAGTTCCTATGATTTGTGAGAAGTTAGGAATAAAGCTTACAACTCGGGATTTAAGACACACCGACAGTCGAATTCAGTTGCAGTCACTTATGATGCAGTGGCTACCGTTGTCCAACACTGTTTTGAATATGGTATGCATGAAACTCCCGTCGCCAAAAGAGATACCAGCGGAAAAAGTCGAGAAACTAATGTGTTCTCGTATTCGCGATTTTGAGTCTTATCACCCAGATACAATGAAACTTAAAGATGACTTCGTAGCCTGTGATAGTAGTGATGAAAGACCAATAATTGTTTTTATATCGAAAATGTTTAGTGTTGATAAAAGCTCTCTACCGGAAAACAAGCCCAAAACATTAACAGCGGAAGAGATGGCTTTGAGGAGAGAACGAGCAAGGCAACTACGTGAAGAGTCTAAAAAAACTAATGTTAATTTGGAAACTCAAGCAAAAGAGAAGGAAGAAAATGAGGATGATTTAGAAAAGTGTGCTGAAGATGAAAAAGAGAAAGAAGATAAAGACCAGCCGGCATTTATAGCTTTTGCTAGAATATTCAGTGGTAAACTTAAAAAGGGTACCAAATTATATGTTTTGGGACCTAAACACGACCCGTCCAAAGTACTTAACATGAAGGATTTTAATATAGATCCTGATAAGAAATTGAAGGACTTGCAAAGTGATGAACACATCACATATGCCGAGTGAGTGCCAATTTGTATGTAGTTCTATGTATTTAAAGCAAATCTGAGTGTTATTAAAAATATGGTATCTGTTACAGGGTGAAGTCATTGTACATGTTAATGGGACGAGAATTAGAAGATATTGACGAAGCAGTTGCTGGTAACATAATAGGTAATACAAGTAATTTTTTTAAGTGGAACAATAAATTCTTCAAGTTAGTAATTGTGTTTTATAAGATCTCTCTGATATTATTATATTAAATGCTCTTTTGAATTTACAACGCTTTTTGCTAATTTTAACTGTTGACTAGAAGGAAATACTTCTAATACCTACTAAATCCTTTTGAAATAAAAATAATCCTAGAGTACATTAAAGTTTCAGATCAATCAATAAAACTATTCACTTTAAGTGGAGATTCACTTACTATGTATTCTATACTATGTTATTTCACTTTTTATGTATTATAAAAACAAATTCTAGGTGTGTTTTCAAAATATTATCTTACAGGTATAGGTGGATTAGAAGATCATATTTTGAAGACAGCAACTTTAAGCAACACTATTGCTTGTCCTGCATTCAGTGAAATTCAATTTGCGGCAGTACCTATATTGAGAGTGGCTTTAGAACCCACATATCCTTCGCAACTGCCTCAGTTAGTTAAAGGTAAGAAGGAAATAGGGCAACATCAAAGCTGATAATTTGGTGACAACTAAAATACTACAATGCGACATTTAAGTTTATCACATAATAAATTTGTATAGATAATTGATCTGAGGCTCTTTTCACTTAACATTTTGTTATAACAAATTGGCTGAATTACTTACAAGTTGAAAATTGAAGATTCCAACATGCTCTGCCAGCACATGCACACATTTTCTGTATTAAATTATGTAATTATTATTTCAATTAAAATATTTGCTCACAGGGCTTAAACTACTCAATCAATCAGACTCATGTGTTCAAGTCCTATTGCAAGAAACAGGAGAACATGTGCTAGTAACAGCAGGTGAAGTACATCTTCAGCGGTGTCTTGAAGATTTGAAGTAAGTTTCATAATATTCACTCATTTCATTAGGCAACTTTTGTACATCTTAAATTCGCCATTAATCTTCTTTTATTACCCATACATTTCTGATTAAAGTTAAGGTGGAAATAATGTCTGATTGCTTGTATCGTCTTTTTTCCTATATTATTTATATTTTCGTAATATTACAAACGAAATTTAATGTTCCTTTTCTAAATAGAGTTTAATAAGATGCATTTTCTTTTAGAAATATTTACGCGAAGATACCAATATCTGTATCAGAACCAATAGTTCCATTCCGAGAAACAATCGTAGAACCACCCAAAGTAGATATGGCTAATGAAGAAATAGACGCCCAAAATGTTACTAAAGTAAGCGATACTGAACAAGATCCAGTTGTGAATATACAAACTAATAACAAGCAAAGTAGAATCAAAATCAGAGCCAAGCCTTTGCCTAGAGACATAACTGATCTACTTGAAAAATCTTCAGATTTACTGAAAGCTGTATCACAGCATATAAAAAGTCTACAAAATACTTCTAAACAAGATAATATAGACAAAGCAGTGGAGAAACTGAATATAAATGATAAACAGCTATCTGAACGAATGCTCAAATTAATAGAAGTATTTAAAAATGAATTGAACAGTATCTGTTCTAAGCATGGTCCGGATTGGAAAGACATAGTGAATCAAATATGGTCGGTGGGTCCGCGGAACTGTGGTCCGAATGTGTTGCTAAATCAGACATCAGACTACACAACTAGGTATTTGTATCACGAAAAGGAATTGCAAGAAGATCCGAGGTTTGAATACGAAGGCAGTTTTGTAAATGGTTTTCAATTGGCGTCACTCGCTGGGCCGCTGTGTGAGGAACCAATGATGGGTGTTGCTTTCTGTGTAGAAGAATGGACTCTAGATAAAAGTGAGGGTGATGATGTCTCCAGTACCTTTGGACCTTTATCAGGTAAATTTATAAAATCTAAAATGTGAGCTCTAATGTTTAAATGACTTATTGTATTGTAAACACTTGCTTGCCCACTTGCTTTTAATATTGTTAGAGTTATAGTACCTATAATAAACATACCAGTATTTTTATCAAAATAATAATCCAAATATTTTTGAAACTTTCGTATATTACTTATTTTATGTATGACCAGATACTGCAATTTATAGATAGATATGACGATAACATAATTAGTTATGGTTTTCATGTTATGGAAACAAAACAGAATCTGTGTTTTGTTATGCTTATTCATTTTCTATTAATATAACGTCCGCTTCTATAGAATCTTAACCTACATTTTTAACATACTTCCCAAAGGAAAAAGGTTATCTATTTTTCGTGTTATTTTTTTATTTTATTTTATTTTACGCATATAAAACGTCAAGTTGTGTTGATTCACTTTGTATAATCGAAGCAACGGTTATGCTATTTTCTTAATCGATTTTTTTTCTTTCAAACAGGTCAAATAATGTCTGCAGTGAAGGAGGGTTGCAGACGAGCGTTCCAGCTCCAACCTCAGCGACTCATGGCTGCTATGTATTCCTGCGATATTGTCGTCGACCAAAAAGTACTAGGTAAGTAATTAAACAGACACAAAGGTTGACAACCATTTCTGATTCGACACCGGAGGCATGACCGCCGAACCTAATTCTACCTAATAACAGCAACGTTAAGCGCTGCCGTATTCTGGTTTGTAGGGCGTGGTAAGGGAGACATACTTATCCGAAGCTTTCCCACTTAGTTCTCAGGGATAGCAATGCATCTGCGGCTGATCTCCGGTACGAGTTTCGTCTTATTTGAGGTTGATTAAAAATAAAATAATAATAAATTTTCTTAGTTAATATAAAACAGATCAAAAATAATACATAATAAAATAAAAAAATAAATATGGTAATAATATTTGACGACCCGCGTGGCGGAGCGGTCACCATACCGGTCTTACGCGCAGAGGGTTCCGGGTTCGATTCCCGGCCAGA
>DWNM01000028.1:0-18263 GCA_018250375.1 Narcosius parisi helen
GCTAAGCCCCCGCTGACTGTCCGGCTTTATCTCTTAAACCGTAATAGGTCGACATTTGGAATTTTTACAGTGTATAACTACAGCCGCTATGATAATAAAGAAAAAAACATAAAAATAAAGGGGGGGTCCGCATAAAGGAAATCTTCGGTGTTTTTGAACCGTAATAAGTAGATACTTTATTTTTATACAATGCATGTACTTGCAATACTGGCCATGATAACAAATACTGAAAAAAGAAAATTTGGTGGTTGAAAACCAATTATGCGAATGCGACTCGCACTTGGCCAATTTTTTTCGTTAACATCGAAATTTCGAAAGACGGTTCTTTCTACTTAATACCAAGTTTTAATTGCTATAATCCGTTCCAATTGTTAAAGTCAGACTTTTGTTTGCGAGCACATTTCTCAAGTGAAACACTTAAGATTTTTCGTAGCGTTTTATTCCTCACCGGTGACTCAATATTCCATAAAATTTTGTAAAAGATATAATTTTTGCTACCGCATGTTTATTTTTACTCGACTGCGGAGGATAATGTTTTTCGAGTAAATATATGTGTCTCATTCTTTGGCACGCACTAAGGCCCAAACAGCTTGACGGATATTAATATATGATTTTATTATATTGCGTTATATTCTAGTATATGATAATCTTGAAAGGTAGAGTAAAAATTGTTTTACTAACCCAAGTCTATTCCTACCTAGTCCTCAGTAACCAGTAACATGCGATCAAATTCATGTAGGATTCCCATCGTATTTAAGATCAGTTAAATACATTCATGAACTTCATTTGCTGATTCCATTATATAAAATATCTTTTATCTTTTTTTCATCTGTTTTTTTTTTTCATCTCTTTCCTCTCATTAATTTCACAGAACTGCGAAGCTGTTTATCTTAATGCTGTTAAGACTATTCTCTTTAATATATTGTTTTTCTATTCATCGTCTACGTTCAATTCATCATGTCTTAACCTAAAAGCAGTATCGTTTGTTACAGAGAAACTAATCTATTCCGACCAAACTAATCCTCTTCCCTGCCGCAATCGGATCGGCCTTCGCAAGGTTACACCTGAAAGGCTAAATGTCTTTGAAGATAAACGCTTACTCCAGAAACTGAGGAAGAAAACTTACTGAACATTTAATAAGCTATTCTATCGGATGAAATGACTCGCTGATTTGGCTAATGACGTGTTTGAAATTTGACATGACCTACATGAATTGAATAAAAATTTAAAACCAAATCGATTCTCTTTTTCTTCTTTATCGCGTTGGATGTTTTTACGGAAATTGTTGATGTCCATGAAGACATGGAAAAGCTTACGAAAAAAATAAAGTCTTCTACACTTAACCCGTAAGTAATGAAATATTGGTCGTAAATGGCTGAAATAAATGATCACCATTGCAGACATTTACCATCTTCTTCCAGTGTCGTAGCACCATCAAATAACCATAACAGATTTGAGCCTCGTGCCATAAAAACATGATAATTTTGTTGAAATTACGATATAGCTCACTTAAACTCGTGGTAACAATAAATATTACGCATTATAACGTTTATAATATCCCTGAAAATTGTTATGGAAAAAACGAGATTTGGATTTTACTAACTTCTGGGTCTTTAATAGAAAATTTGCATTTGATATTGCCAGTCTAAAGCTGCTCAGAATTTGACTCCATTATTACTTCAGTTTATGAAGTTATTTTCGCTATTTTATGGTAGCGCGTAAAAAAACCTTGCTCAGATTTAAGTACTCAGTTTTAATTGTTATTTTATGGAAGGAAACTCAATGGAATTGTTATGATGGCAATAGAAGTAAATCGGCTCCTTTCCGCCGAAACTTAATACCATTAGACTTTCCTAAAATGTATTTCCGTGTGGATTAACTTAAGCAAATCGAGAAAATTATAACAGATAATAGCAATGATAACCTAGCAGCTTAAACGCGGCCTCTCGCCTCGATCTGAAGTTCGAATCTAAGTCACGCTACTCTGATTTTTCAAGTTACGTGCGTATCAGAAATTAATTATCACTTGGTTGGCAACCATCGTGAAGAAGCATTCATACATGAGATATCTTTAAAAACAAACTCACAATTATGTGAAGTCTACCAATTCGCATTTGGCCAGCGCGGTGGACTATGACCTAATTCTTTTTATTCAGAGAGGAGACCCGTGCCCAACAAGGGGACAGTAATGAGTTGGTATTGAATGTCGGCCTTCCCTAAGGGGAACTTTTCCGTAGTCACCGCACTTACCTGAATCACATTATGACCGACTTTAGGTAAAACTGAAATCCTATTTAGATTTAATTACATATGTCTATCAGCAATAATCATTACTTATCATTTAGACAGATTGAGTGAGTGTTTGTTGCTTAAATTAAAGGAAATATTATAGTACCAAAACGACAGAAGTTATTTCCAATTACACAGAACCGATAAAGGTTCCCCGGTTCCTTAAAATTGTCGATTATAGCAATATGAATTTGAATTTCGTCGTGGCCAGCGGGGAATTTTCTCGAATCTCTTATTAATGTAAGTAATCCTTCGCCCCCTAAAGAACTTCATGTAAATTGAATCTGAATATAAAATCGGAACACGATTGAGGGATAAAAGATTTTTCCTTTTTTCATTTCAATAGTATATTCTCAATTCTATAAGTAAAACAAAATCTCATATATGTATATACCTAATCGCCTTGTGAATCCTGTACCTCCATCATCATCATCATGACTGTAATAAAGTTTCAAGAACTAGAATAAAAGCCATTCCTTTCTCACGATGTTTCACTTCAAGAATCCTGTGATCCAGTCAAGAATCAACCTGATGGGGAGCCTGGACCACTAATGTTAGAAATGGAATCTTCCCAATTAGCAAACGCAGCTCACTCATTATTAGCTCGATATTCCTGTACCTCATGAATCGGAATAATGAAATGAAATACATTAAGCGCAGATTAAATGTTGAGCAAATATGGAGAAAAGCAATTTGGTTCGTTACACACTTGTCAAAGATATATTTACTCGTACATCCCGTATTTGATCAAATTCCCAACTTCTCCTTTAACAGCAATTAAATATAATTAGTGAAAAAGATCAAACTTTTAAACGATCTCGGGAAGATGAGATCCGAGTCCGCAAAATCGTGAGACCTGCTTTACAAAATGGTATTCGTAATTCTGGTAGTAAGTAGTATGCACTTGTGAATGAAGTGTTCTACCTACGCTTTAGAAAATTGTATGTGGTTAAGGTTAGGTAGTTCAAGCCTCCGGTAAATAGTTTAAGTACCTTTCAGTTCCGAAGAAGTAGAGTAAGGCCCGTAAGTGATTTAATCATTTGGATTTCTAGATCCATTGTGACCTATGGAGACATAACCTCCGATATTTGATGACGTAGCCTCCTCCTGGTTTTTTTTCAGATTGAAGTAGCAAACGAGCAAACAGTCCAGCATAAAAACATATAGCACGTTAACATATTCTGAGTCTACCAATGGTTGTATAATAAAATCTGGAAAGGATGACACACCGCATAGAGCCACTTAAACATTAATGGGGTACGAAACGACGTCGCCCCGTCGTAAAACCTGCGGCTAGCGAGAATGGCAATCGTAATGGGATCGACATCGCTACTACACAAAACGATCCACAAATAGATGACAGGTTGAACTATAAGGATAACGGGTTGGGTCTACAAACCCACGGGGCAACTGATACAGATTTATTGTAGTCAAATACAAACACTAAGGGTAAGTGATAAATTCTTTAAATAATGATTTTCGTTTAAATAAAAGTTCCATCCATCCTTCGTCCCTTTGAAATCCATCCACGGACCTTCAAATGTAGTTCAGTCACGGTGTTTAGAATAATTTAGATGTACATGTTAGGGACAATAGAAGATCCAGTCTCCTGAATTTAATCTCGTAAATGCCTCTGACTATAGCCAAAGGAAGTGAGGTAGATGTGCTTTTAGTACTGGTGGTACATAAGAGTTAGAAAAAAATCTTTATGTAGACAATAAATTATTTAATTGATGTTAGAAAGAATTACTGCTAAAACCAGAAAAAAACTATTTCAGCAATTTCTATCTGCGGTATCATAATCTTTCGAATAAGTACGTTGATCTGTGTGATATAGGCCACACCATCATTATCGAAAGAAGCGCATGTCCCATCTAATAAAACAGATCCAATATCTGCCCTGTCTCTGGATGTCGTCCAACAACTTTTATTAAGCGTTAAGGCTGTTCACAGTCCCCAGAGGGATATTAAAAAAGCTATTAGAATCTCCCATAGCCAACACACTGTACGTTTGGTCGCAAGCAGGTTACTACTTTGTCCTTTATTACCTACTTTATCAGTTGGTACTTTATCTTTTCACTACACTTCATCTGTTTTATGTTTTCATGACCGTCTTTCGTACTCGACTGCAAAATGTTAACAATTTTCTTGTTTTTAAGAACTGGAGATAAATTTAAAGTATTACAAAATATTTTTGGAGGTTTGTAAGAAAAGTCATGAAGTACCTAATTCTTCAAAATCAAAAAATAAAACCGGGCAAGAATCATACAGACATTTTTTTCAACGATTTAATAAGTATTAAGTACATCGTTAACAGTTCTAAATAATTAAAACCATTGTAACAACGGTGCGACCCTCAAAATTAAAGGCAATATAATATAAAGAAAATCCATTAAGAGTCCTACTTACTGCACTTTTGATGGCCATGAATTTCGATGCTACTATTCTGACACGATTACGGTTTTATGAAGCTACGTCCATTTTATGATCATATCATATAATATGATCGTGAAAGCTTATAAGATAAGGTCCATAACAGCACCGTCAGGTGGGATTTAAGGAAAATGAAAAGGAAATCTTATCTGTAGGGAAAAGTTTTGCAATAGCTCTATAATACGAAATCGCGAAGTCATGTTAAACAACTTTCTTGAAGGCTATGAATATTCCGGCTTCTCGTAAAATACCATACAAGTTAAGTCCAAAAATATTCATAAAAGTTACCGTTTATGTTACTAGAGAAAGATCACAGGGACTTTTTCAACTTAATCTCAATGATCATACAATATTCGTAAGAAAAACCTTTATATCCTATGCGCCAATGAAACCGATATAATTTGTTCCTTTGGACTGAATCCAAATGCAATAAAACGTCTGGATCGTTTACAGTTTGAACATCGAGATTTAATGGGTTTTCCAGCTCAGTGACATTAAAAAGTCCATCAAAACTCCGATAAGATGTTTATCGCTCTTGCGATCGATTCAGCTTTCTTAGTATGCCTGCAGATCGTCGACATTATCCAATGTAACTAGGTAACATTTTGTAAGAGTAAATCGAAGGTCGATAAATGTCTTAAATGTTGAAGCTATTGTTTACCTTATTCGATTTCTTACAAAATTGTCGTTAGATACGAATAAACGATACGATATATCATTCACCAACCCGAGAATTCAGTCGAATGGAGTATCAACTCCAGGCAGTGATATTTAAATTACTGAATTTATATTTTCCAAGACAGTGCTATATTTGTGATAGATTTCTGGACAGTACTTATCACTTGGCTTTTTTGTGTTAATAGGGCCTGGATAAAAAAAATATGACGGCAAAAATATGGCATTACTTTTTATATGCTGTATCCTGACATCAGAGTTTTTATAATTCTGTATCATACCAAAAATACATCAACAGCCGAATCAGATTTGATGGTAAATATCATGAAGTTATGCGTATGGCAATTAATCAATCATCAGAGGTTTATCGATTGAAACCCGGTAAGGCTTTTTGGGCAGCATCCAAATGTAATCAACCTTCTCAACTGTTTCAGCTCATTCCCTGGCTCCAAGGCCATAAGTTAACGAAGGATATTTCATGGACGTTTCCAGACAAATGTACGATACTTTCATTTCATAATATTAAAAAAGTTCTGATATCTATGTATGTTGATTGCATCACTTACATATTTTATCACTCACGTAGCTTTGAAAAATAAGACGTGCGTGCTTTTAACATGAACCTCGGATCCCCCGAATGAAAGGCCGACTTTCTAACTACTAGGCTATTGCTGCCTCCTAGGACAAAAAATGTTTAGTAACGAAATTGAATATTAAAGCTCGGCCTTCAATAATTTAGACAAATCAAGTCATTCAGGACATTATCTTGAAGATTA
Source organism: Narcosius parisi helen (assembly GCA_018250375.1). Classification (NCBI taxonomy): domain Eukaryota; kingdom Metazoa; phylum Arthropoda; class Insecta; order Lepidoptera; family Hesperiidae; genus Narcosius; species Narcosius parisi. Next base: position 6,174 of record DWNM01000028.1, read on the forward strand.
AATATGCAAACGTTTATTTGAGCAAATATAGCAAATGACTGAATTAACAGCAAAAGGGCCTACTGCAGACCGAATAAATTTAATGTTGGTCCGTCCTACGCCAGTAAGTGCCGCATACCCGAAATAACTCCATGCGAAAAGCTCCCTTGCCACTGATAGGGTAAATGTTTTATTACCATACACAATCACGCCTTCTGTACCCGAATATTTAGCGACCAGAATAATTTTAGAATGTACCTCGAATAGATTAATTTATCTTTAAAAGATGGAAGGAAGATGAAGTTGTTATGAGAAAGGCTTACTCATATAATGACAGACTACCAGATCTCTCGTTTGAGTTCAAAGTTTAACAATACTTCCAAACAAATATGTTATAATAACTTGGCAAAGGAAGATCTCTTATCGGGATGAGTGGATCATGCCCGGGAAGCGGCCGTGCTCCAACAATCTCATTTCGGAGTTTGTATATATAATTATATACACGATGTTGAGTAAACTTCGATAGCGTGATTCAGATATAAGTGACGTCATGTCTTGACGAGTTGCGGGTAGTCGCCACAACAAAAACAATGGATTCCAATTTGATTTAAATTATATTCTGGACTGTCAATTTTAAAAGCAAAATGCCAATAATGCTATTACACGATATAACCTGCATATCAGCGATGACAGTGCGAATGGCAACGAAAATTCAGGCAACAAGAGTGTCCGTCAATAAATGTTTACGTTTCTCGTTTGAATTTATATGAAAATGTTGGAATGACAAGTAAAGAGCGAGCGAACGAAATAAAGGCGTCAAAAGCAATTACTTCGTTGAAGCGGAAATGAAACATCGACGGCGCAGCGCGTCGACAGCTTTATTAAAACCAGATTTAAAGTTTATTAAAACATATCATACGTTGAAGGTGGTAGAACACTTTGTCGTTCGACACCAGAGGCACCACCGCCATACCTATTTCTGTCTAATAACAGCAATGTTAAGCGCTGCTGTATGTTTGGAGGATGTGGTAAGAGAGACATACATAACCGAGACGTTCTATTTTACTCCTCAGGGGTAGCAACCTCAGACCCTTATCTTATCTGAAGTTGATTACAAATCTATGGGCGGCAATTGCCACTGACCATCATGTTGGCTGCATGCTCATTTGCTAATTCTACATTTTAAAAAAGAAAACCCTCCTATGTTTGATTTCCTTTAATTTCACTAACAGTTTTCCCGTGTTGTTTTAGGTATTTTCCTTAAAAGTTACAGGTCAAACTTTTGTAACATAACAACTAATTGCTAGTCTTATGTATTTACTTATCTATTTATACAATCGTTGATTTAATTTAATAAATAATGTCAATATAATAATTAATTTTCTAGGTACTTTTATTCCTTAATAAGTTTCTAATTAGAACTCATCCTATCTTATACTAGTAATTATTACAAAATCAAAAAACCCGACAGCTTAAGAAATATAACCATGGTTACTCCCACAATTTAAACATTTTAAATCTAACAACACCTGATATGTCAAAATCCGTTAAGCCTGTTTGAGCGGCAGGGCACGCCAAAGAATGAGACATACATATAGACATACATACACTCGAAAAACATTACCCTCCGCAGTCGGGTAAAAAGAAACTCGTATACAAAATTTCATACTTGTAGACGAACCAGTTTTAGCTATGCATTATCTGTCAATCAATGTTGAAATTTTATTAAGGAGGATAAGATAGTAGATATTTTATTTTCCGATACTTTTCGTACGCCGTTATTTATTACCGCAGACTTCACCGCGCATCTTATATGGAGGCTGTCAATTCGCGTAACAAGTGAATTATTGGATCCGATATCTTGTAAGACATTATTCTGAAGGAATCTTATTATTCACATAATATGAAGCACGAAAATGTTACATTATAGCTGACCATGCGATTATATCGAAGAACGTAGTTACAGATAAATTATACGTGTTTATCGGAACAGAAACGTTATATAATAGACACGATTTAACAATAATATATTAAAATGAGATTCAACACATTATAACAATAAACAAACCAAGAATGTGGAAATCAAATACTAAAGCCGCAAACTCTCAGTAGTTAGACAAACGGACGCCGATAATCCTCCTAATCTAGATAAGGTTCCTACGAGAAGGGCTGGGTAGGGACTGGTCCAACAACTAGTAAATTTAATTGGAAGGCGAACTGTACGTGAGTCAACAACAAGACACGCGCTAACAAATTGCCTCTTAGTTTGACTTAAACACAAACTTGACAGGACCGTTTAAGACTTGCAGCTTAAAATAAGCAACAATCTTTAAGGGGATGTACAACTTGACAGAATTTTTTGGTGATTATTATCAAGCAGCTTACATTACTTTGATAGTAATTATGAAAAGAGATTTATTATCAAGACACTATCCAATTACATAACAAAATATAACGGCTATCGTAAATTTGAAACTTTAATAAAAGACAAACAAGGTAGGAAAAAGACATAGAATGCACCAGACTTAAAGTCATGACAAGCCATGAGCATATTAATATCTCAACTGTACTTCCAAAGATTTGTAGATTATACAGTTGGTCACAGAACCATGCTCATATACGATGTGCCTTATCCACCCTGTAGTGAAATTAATTGTAGAGTAAGTAGAGTTACACAACTTTCATTAAGCCCCCGAAACGGCTTTATTTAAGCTCGCGTCCAAGCTTAGATATTACGTGGCAGCACTAACAAAGATTAACGGGGAACATAGCGTAAAAAAGGAGAATTATAATAAAAACATCGGCGTGACTGAGCCCGGATAAATCGTCCATTTTAACAACGCCACAAGCCCGAGTGAACCGGAGCGAGCTAAATGGAAAACATTATCTGCTATCAATTTTAATACCGCAAAATATCTCAGCATTTTTCCTCATTTTCCAGATTATTTTTGCCGAGGTACTATTTGATGTTTATTCTTTAGCTTTGATATTCAATTTAATATAGCATAAAACTGGAATAAACTATAATATATTATAGACTCTGTATAAAACAAAGTTTCAGAATTGGACACAAAAAATTGTTTAATTTTGCTTCTAGATAAGCCTAACCTGTGAAGAAGTTAAAGCAAATTTCGATTTTCTGAAACTCTTGCCTGTACCGACCCGATGCTATAATATTCAATCTTACACGTAGTAATCAACCCATTACTTTCCCATTGCTGGGCACGAGACACCTCTCAGGATGAAAAGGATTAGACCATAGTCCACCGTGCGGGCCACGTGTGAATTGGTAGACGTCACATACCTTTCCAGTATGCCGGTTTCCTGCGAAGTTTTCTTTGACCGTTAAAACAAGTGGTAATTTCTAATACGCACATAAATTAATAATCAAAGATGCGTGCATGACATTCGAAGCTCAGACCCCTCGATGGATAGACCGCTTTTCAATCGTCAGGCTATTCCTGTTTTAATATTAGTCTTACACGTAGTAACAACTAATTCTATTTCGGAACAAAAACCACAAAACCAAAAGATACAAACACTATGTAAACTCTGGCAGTAAATCAACAAAGATCCAACTATGAAGCTTTGCAGTACTGTTTCCAGGAAATAGCACTTTTCCTCTCAACTCTATACCTCCGACCGCCCCGAGATGCCTAGGGAAATCAATAAAGTTAAATGGAAAATGAGTTACAGTTGTTTCAGTACCAGACATTTATTTTCATGCGTCAACGAGAAGGAACAAAGTTGAAATGGAAAAAATAAGTAAACGTGATAAACTCATAAGTGTTGCTTAGATTGTTTATCGATTTGTATCCTCTTTGTTTCTGAATGTAAAGAAACTTCTGCCATTCAAAACTGCGAAATATCTGAAAACGTCGAAAGCGTGGATAAAACACGTCTTTAAAACGATTTCGCGTATATTCATATGTAGGATGGGGATATGCCTTACTTCCTGAAACTAAGAAATGAAGCTGCATTCAAAAAATAATTCATACAAATAACTCGGAAATATTGTTCAAGCCTTTTGAATCAAGCTTAAATTTTAATATATGATACACCCGAGAAGACAGACGATTGTTCCAGAAACGGGACGTTAAAACTTGGATGATGTATTACAACGATCCCAGCCTCATGCACAACCGGTGCCAAAGTTTCTGCTGAGCAACGCGAACCCATTAAGCATTTCGTCCGAGTGTTGCGTAACGCTCTCGCGAATTTTTTTTTTGGATCCTCACCAAATTATTCAACTTGGCACGAACAACAGTCGTCTTTATTGCCGCAGGACCTTTATTAACAATTTTACCGTCTAATACGGAGTCTGGTTATGTTTAACTCGACATTTATGTCTGTTTCATGTAGCTGAGACTTGCCAGCTTAAAATAAAGTGACATATTTTGTACAATTTAATAGGACCATAAATGTACTATTCGCAAGTAATACATTTTTTGTTAATATAAAAAAATACAAGTTTAAGTACTTAATCGTAATATGATAACAATAAAGAAAATTTACCCAAAAACATAAATGAATCCCACAGTAAGTAAAACATATAAAATAATATTTAATCCGCTATTACATAAAGAAGATAGTAAGGAGGAGCAGGAGCTTTTAGCTTGTAGGAGCTTTTAGTATAAAAGAATGAACCCGGCAAGATTTCAATCATGGAAGCTTACTTGACAACCCGCATAGCGGAAGGGTCACCATACCCGTCTGACATGCAGACGGTTCCGGGTTCTATCCCCAGGCAGATAGATCTAAATAATTTAGATTTCTGTTCTGGGTTTGGGTGTTCGTGTCTTGGTCTTTGCGCGTATCCATGATACATATGGTTAAAAAGATAATATTTTCAAAATTATGGTCGCATTTCAACCACTGCGACGGGTCTACCAATTATTATAAAATAAAAAATCCCGACTGCTTAAAGATATAGCTCAAGTGGGAGTAACTTAATAACGACATCTCATATTAAAATCTGCCAAGCCGTTTGGGCTGTGGAGCCAAAGAATATGACATACGTTCTCGAACATTATTTCCCTCTGCAGGGCGAAATAGAAGATTTAAGAATACCTCCACGTACTATCAATAATGACAGAGTATTGTAAGAGTATTCACAGCGTCACAAATACAGATGAGAAACAAGCGCAGAGCCATTTACGAAATGAAGCGGACTGTCGTATCGATCGCCCTATTTGCGCGGACAACGTGATATTTGAAAGTTTTGTCATCATTAACTCGTTGGAAACGTAATACGTTCCACTCGCACTCAATGAGATGTGCATCAAAATGGATTATAATGATGTGTAAAGAGATATGCGTTAAAATTGATAAATGAAAAGGTAATGGTATACATCAACAATTTAACAATATTCATTCCAAAATATCTATCCTTCGTTTTTAGGTGGTACGACTTAGGTGGCACAAAACCTTTTGTGGTACGATTCCAGAAGCACCACCGTCACACCTTTTCCTGCCTTATAACAGCAGTGTTAAGTGCTGATGTATTTTGGTTTGAAGGGTGTGGTAAAGGAGACATACTTTTTGGAAGCGTTCGAAAAAAGAAAAACATAATATGCACCTCAATTTACCTATATAAACATTTCATATAATACATTTTTATATAAATCCATACACTAGTGTTCATGAAAAGGATTGGATTCAACTAAGCAAGGTTGGCCATTCGAGCGGCTTAAGCGCTTAAGCGAAACCCTAAATCGTCACACGAGGTGTTGGATTCACAAGCAAAATGATGTTTGCCGTAGCGATCAAATCCTCTTATAATGTAATCTTTTTAATGTCACATTTCGTTTTTCATAAACATTTATTATAAACGACAACATTAAATTAAATTAGAATTAACAACGAAAACTAATTAGACCGTTTTGTATATTTACAGCTAAAAGTCTAAGCTCCTTCCCGTAAAATATTATTTTGCCGACCAAAAACAAATACCATTACATAAGACATAATACAAGGACTTAATAGCTTCTGAACGACGATAAATTCAATGAGCGAGCGCTGCGAGAAACAACATTACAGCAACAAAGTAATATGGCCCGACGGCGATAATAATAAATAACACGATGAGACATGAAAACAGGAGGACTCAGCTAAAGTTACTGGAATAGAGTCATTTATTAAAAAGTCTACAGGAGCGCGATGTGGGAAAACATAACTTTACACCAATGGAACTAAACTAACGGCTGCATGTGTTGCAAGTGAATAGAGTTGTGACAGCGTTGTTACAGTTAGTAGCGAGAATGAATAACGTTTGTAAATATAATATGTTTATATATGAATACCAGCAGAAATGTTTAATGAATTTTAGGTAGAGAATGAGGACGCAGTTACTTGATTGTGAGTGGTCACTGCGTCCCCGCGGTGATATCTGAAATCAACTCCAGATAGGATTGAAGTCTTATATCTGAGGCGGATTACATATTCAACGGTAATTAAATTCAAGGACATAATTACACAAAGATCTAAAATAAATCAAATTCACAAATTAACCGTGCGTCTGACACTGAAAGTTAATGAAATAAATTAACGAATTACAAATCTGAAATGTTAATCAATTTTCCAAGAAATCACAATCCACAGACAAAGAAAACATTAGCGAGAAATCCATCAGATCTCGGAGTTGAGTTAAAATAATTTACGTGAGGTGTCATGAAACGGTAGTATTTCCCCGAGAAATGTGGTTCACGTCCCAAAGTCATATCCTCAGTTGTTTATTATACTGTGACGTGACTTTACGTGGTAGAGTTGTAAAAAATGTCCCTGTTGTATTTATGTTTTTAATCATGTTTCCATTAGCATTCACTATTCTAGAGTTAAGCGTAGGATCAAAGGATACACCATCAATTTGTGCTATATATCTAGCAGCTCTTAAAACTGCTGAATATAAACCATCACAAGAAAGAGGGCACGTGCCTCCTAGCTAGAGTGATTTAATCACCACTCGAACGGATGAGACGTGTTGGTGTTGTTAATCCATTACTGTCTCATTTCAGAGTAAAAGGGGTTTAGGCTATAGTTCACAGCAAATTAGTAAAGAACTTATTATAAAAACTCGGGTGTATAGGTTTCCTCGTGATATTTCCTTCGCCGTTATCGCAAGTGATAATTAATTCCTACAATTATTTTGTATATGTATTAATTCGTATTTGGAGGCACATAAGAAACTTAGAGGTTGGAGTCTGAAATTGGACCATCCCATCACCCGAATGAGACGCCGAGTTTCAATCACTAGACCATTACTACATGTGTTGAAAGCAGTAAAATAACTAAAAATCAACATAAATATATCTGTCAAGCAAACAATCGAATCCCTGGATGTGGAGGACATCTTGGAGGTGAAAAGAAAAATATAATCAATGACGCTGCTATATTCTATAAAAAATCAATTACTTCTAGAAATCGTATTTATTTTCCTAACGAGCAAATTGTATTGTTTTGTTTATCCATCCGTAACGAGAGAAATCGGCAAATACAGAAGTTAATTTCCTCTTGGTTCCATCCACCCACACTTCCTTTCATAATGACTAAGTACATTATGTGTGTAGATGCCTGGAGCGATAAGGCCTTGGTAAATAGGTCACGGCTAGCTCTGACGTATCTTGAGAATGTCTACATTGTACTAAGCTTATACATTCTTGCAATGGCTTTGAGAGGTTCTATTAATGTGACGCAAAGTCATTAAATTCCACTTGAATGCTAAAAGGCGCAGCTGTCTTGAAGTAATTTATTTTACTATATAAATATTAAATTGTTTTTATTAATCTGAGATATGAATAAGATTCTCGAAATTTTAACTTAAGAACAATAATGGAATTAAGAAACTATTAATTAAGAACAATAAGGTACCATCCACGAGGATTAATAAAAATATTAATATTAATACATCATGAAATACTTTTGAACACAGAAACACTAAACTTCACAGAGAAGATGGAAACAGAAACAACGATCATAGTGGCTCAACGGGAAATCGAATCGCAAAGTTGTATCACTAAACATTTCCAGACTAAGCATTACCATTAAACCGACAAGCAACAGCTACAATTAATTAAATGGACTGCTCCTCATAGAGTACGAGTAATTCCTCTGCAACATGGAACAGTTCGCTTCATATGTAATCTGATTATGATATCATATGCAGATATTATTTGCATAGAGAACGAGTTGGATATCAAATGCAAATGGACGATGAGCTTAACACGCGGTGGATTATGTCCGCGAACATGTGCACCTATCTACTTATAGCTAGCTTCCTATGATTTAATTTGCATGAGTTTAATTTGAATATATGATACATTTATTTCGAGAATCACTTTTTTTGTAATTATTCAAATGCCAGAAGCTGAAAGTTCCAATGCACGGAAATTTGCCGCTTTCCACGAAGTTTCTTTTTCTATATTTAAACTAACGATGAGGCAGGCGAGCTACCTGATGGAATGTAGTCACCGTCGCCTATGGACATTTGCAACATCAAAAGAGTCGCCAATGCACCGCCGGATGGCCGGCCAAGTCTAGATGATGCTGAGGTATCATCAGCCACATAAACCTAATTCAAAGAGTACATGCAAGTAATATACTAAGGGTTACATAACCTTGAATCTATTTGCGGTCGCTATCCTGGCCGACCTAAAATAATAACTTGAAATACGAGTAACCCAACTTTATATCCGGACAATGGATAGGGCGGCCATCTCGTACATAAAATCTCTCCACGGATAATCCGCAAAGCTGTCCCCACGGACGTATAAATCTTTCTATTTGATCACGTGGTACTAGCGTTATGAAGAAATGGAGAAAATGGCGGGTATATTATGACAGCGACCGGAAATTCTGCGATGGTTTTTTTTTCTTTTTTAATGTTTTATTTCAATGTTATGGGTAATATTGTGCCAGTGCTTATTTGCTTATACGCATCTTATTGTGTTTTCCTATGTGAATAGTAATAATAAAATCATAATTATAATATAAGCAAATGATCTCGATGGTATCAGTATCAGAAATAATTTTCGCAAAATTATTCATGCTTTCATGCATTAATAAACTGTATAATCTACAAAACCTAGTACATCTGTTCAGCATTTTAGGCAGGCTAAGTACCTGAGTTTTTAGAAAGTAATACAATCGATGTATTATTCTACATCTTAACCTATATTACAATCAAACTCTTACAATCAAAAATAATCCTTTTATACCAAAGTGAAATAACAAATCGCAATTAAACCCTAATTATGTTTTATCACCTAAATTTAAATTACTTCGTAACCCCGATTTAGCTTAGTCGCCTACAGTCCACGTAACGTTACACCTGACGGAAGCCTTTACGATACGTTACATTTATTTCGATACCACATAATCAAATCCTAGGGACTACTCGGCATAACTACTTCGAAGCCCATACCTCATTAATTATACTACTGGGTGATAGAGGAAATGTAAACAAACATAAATTAATACATTATTATAATTCCTTAAATGATTTAAAACTAGATAAAATCATAATGTTTACTTTTCCTTATAGTCACAGCTTGTCACAGGTGGAAAATAACTATAGGTATAATCTTAACATGACATTAAATACCCTGACATTTAATAATAATAATCATAATAAATTTCATGTTATTGACTTTAACAATTTTGTTAAACATTTTTATTTGACAAAAGATAAATATTATCTTACCCGATATTTAAAAAGACAGGTAGCTGTTTCGCTATCATATTTTTTTGATATTTCAGCCAAGAACTTGGCTACCAAGGTTGCTTCTATTGAGCAATCTAGTAATATTGACATTAATTCAGCCAATATTTTGGCCAATATTGACATTTCAAATTATTTAAATTAAATAACAGGACAATAGAGACAACCTCTTGCAGAAATGATACCAATAAACATGTGTCGAAATTATCAACGATCAACCTGATGCATCAGAATATTCAAGGTATGATAAGTAAGGATTTAGAACTGGAGTTATTTTTAGAAAATAGTAATATAGATATTCTTTGTTTAACAGAGCACTGGCTAAAAGCCGACCAAATCCTATTTAACTTTTGTAAGCATCAGGTTGCCAGCTCGTTCAGCAGAACAAACCTGATACGGGGTGGTTCCCTTATCATTGTTAACAAAAACATAGAATCTAAAGAACGACAAGATATCGTGAACCTGTCTGCCGAACGAGTTATTGAAATTTCTTGTATAGAGTTTGAGCAGTTCTTGGTTGTTAACGTATATAGACCCCCAATCGCACCTTATGAAGAATTTGAAAAGATAATGGAAGAAGTTTTATTTAAAGTCTCCCGCTCAAATAAAGGAATTGTTATTTGTGGAGACTTTAACATTAATATACTAGAAAATACACCTCAAAGTAGAAAATTTATTATGCTTTTCAAATCTTATAACTTGTTTAATGTTTTTCAAGAGCCAACTAGGATAACTGCTACTAGCTCAACCTGTATAGATAACATTTTTACAGACTTAAAACCATTAGAAACGTCAATTATGAATCATTTGGATTCAGATCATTGTGGGCAATTAGCGGTATTCCCTAGGAAAATCAAGAAGGTTAAAAAAAAAAGGGTTAAGTTTGTTCCAATAAATAATAATCGCCTTGAACTATTTAAAAGCAATTTGGCTCAAAAAATTCCTTTGTTGCCTGCACACGATGACCCTAATATATTATATAATTCAATGTTTAACTTGATCAGTGGTGAATTTGGCAAAGTTTTTAAACCGATAACTTTAAGTGATGATCGTACCAAATTTAGTGAATGGGCAACTAAAGGTATTTATAAAAGTAGGCACAAATTATATGAATTGTATTATGAAAAATCTTATAATCATGATGTTACTTTTAAGGAGTATGTAAAGAAATATTCTAAAATATTTAAGTTGGCCTGTTCCTGTGCTAAGTCCCTACATTTCAGAAATAAGATAAAAAAATCTACAAATAAAATTAAAACAACATGGAAAATCATTAATAGTGAAACCAATAAGAACCCAACATATCATCAGGACTTTAATTTAAAAGTAAACAATATAGATGTAAAAGGGGATCTAGAGGTGGCATCAGAGTTTGAGAATTTTTTTACTAATATACCTTTATTAACAACGAGATCTTTGAAATCATCTTCTACTTCCGCCGAAACCATACTTAAACAAAGTGTAAATGAATGTAACACAGGTTTTGAATTTTCGGATGTTGGTGCGATCGATATCATTAATGCTTTTAATAGTCTAGATGCTAAGAAAACGGCAGACTTGTGGGGACTTTCCGTTAGAGCCGTTTCTTCCATTATCAATCTTATTGCACCGCACTTGGCTTCTGTGTTCAATGCCTGTGTTACTTATGGTGTATTTCCTGACCTTATGAAACAAAGTAAAGTGATTCCCTTATTTAAATCTGGTAGTACTTCTGATCCAACCAATTTTCGGCCAATTTCTATACTACCAACATTAAGTAAAATCTTTGAAAAAATTATTTTAAACGAATTATTGAAGTATTTTAATAAAAACAAAATACTTCATGACAACCAGTTCGGCTTTAGAAGGAATCGCTCTACTGTAGACGCAGGGATTGAATTATTAAAACATGTTTTTGAGGCCTGGGATGACTCACATGATGCCTTAGGTGTGTTTTGTGATTTATCTAAGGCTTTCGATTGTGTCCACCATGAGACACTTGTCAGGAAATTACATCACTACGGGATCAGGAACAAGGCTCTCAGCCTTTTGACTTCTTATTTAAACAATAGAATTCAGAAGGTTGACGTAAATGGTACAAAATCGCCTGGAGCTTCTGTTACGTTGGGCGTTCCGCAGGGTTCGATACTCGGCCCATTCCTATTTTTAATTTATATTAATGACTTGCCCTACTATATAGGGGATAATCACGAGATTGTATTGTTTGCAGATGACACTTCACTCTTATTTAAAATTAAAAGACAGTTGAACAATTTTGACGAAGTAAACAATGCTCTCTTGAAAGTCATACATTGGTTCAACATAAATAACCTTCTCCTTAATGAGAAGAAAACTAAATGTATTAAGTTCTCGTTGCCCAACGTGAGGCATGTTGAAACTAATGTGCAATTAAATGG